>WIGM01000597.1:0-18501 GCA_014235935.1 Colletotrichum musicola | reverse complement strand
CAGGGAAGCCAACTAGGAAGCTCAGGAAGCCAACTAGGAAGCTCAGGAAGCCAACTAGGAAGCTCAGGAAGCCAACTAGGAAGCTCAGGAAGCCAACTAGGAAGCTCAGGAAGCCAACTAGGAAGCTCAGGAAGCCAACTAGGAAGCTCAGGAAGCCAAGGAGGAAACCCAACAGGCCAAGGAGGAAACCCAACAGGCCAAGGAGGAAACTCAAAGGGCCAAGGAGGAAGCTAGGCAGGCTAGAGGCGATTTCAAGGGACTAAACCGAAGGTTCTCCAACCTCAAGCAGGAAAAGGACGCCATCGAACTGAATCTTTTCGAGAATCAAAGACAGCTCGAGGAGAGTCTCAACACCCATGAAGACCACAACACGGAAAAAGAGACCCTCCACATGCGCATCTTGGCACTCAACAAGGAGAACGACGTCAAGGATGCCATCGTACGAAACCTCCGAACAGAAATAGAGACAATTCGGCAGCATGGAGCCAAGGTGCACGACGTGGAAGTGAGCTCTGCAAAGCTCCTGAAGAAGCTTGGACGCATGGAGAAGAAAAAGAATGACTACTCGCAGAGACTTCGTGAGTCGACGGGTGAGCTTCGGGACTTGGAGGCCGTCAAGGCAGACCTCGAAAGTCAAATCGACGCCAAGTCGAAGGACCACAGCCGGGAGAAGATCATTTTGCAATACGAGGTCCAGGATCTGAGAGAGCAGAACGAGGATCTCAACACCGGCTACAAAGAGCTTCTCGAACAGAAGGCGGGCTTCCAGATCGAAATCACAAGCCGCGATGAGAAGGCGAAGGAGATGGATGGACAATAGGTTTTCGCAGCTCCAGGCTGAAATGGACCTCAAGAACGATTACGGCCGAAAAGTCGAGGCTCAGCTAAAGAGCGCACGCCAAGAACTCCAAGGCGTCCGCCGAAAGCACGTCGACGAACTTGACAAGTTTAGACGCGAGATCCAAACCAAGGCTGTACTGATTCAGCAATTGCAGCAGAATTTGGGCTATCTCGGTTCTTCCAACGATCGGCCCGCCTCGTCTTCCAACATGGAACCGCTTGCACATAACAAAACTTCAGCCGGCGACCTGGTTACTCAAAAAACCGCCCTTCGCGAAGCCCAAGAGCGTGCGACTGACATGGGGAACAAAGTCAACGGGCTGAAGCAGGCCATGAAAGACAAGTCGAAAGAACTGGCGGCTCTGGAGAAGAGATGTGCGGACAGAGAGGCATACACTGACAATTTGGAGAAGGAACTGGAGGAGGTGCGCGGAACTTTGGAGGATGTCATAGGAAGGGTCTCGACCCATCAGAGCCGCAAGCGACGTCGCACGGAGGACCCAGGAAACTGAGTTACGCTTTGAGAAGACGCGAGCGAGATGTTAGATCGCGGCACCATTGGACTATGATGGAAATGTCTTGGAACTGTGAATCTCTGTCCTAGGAAGCTGGAAATTGGGGAAACAGGGTCAGTTGGCATGTATGTAGAATTCGAGAACTGTAATGATCAGTATGACTTGGTCCGTAGGACTTGGTGAATATGGGGACCTCGCCGAAATAATCACAGCTGTCGCTCCTCATTTGCGAGCCAGGAGCACCTTCCTCGGCTGCCGACCTCCTTCCATTAGGCAACTGTCAACTCTGGAAGATTTCTGGCACGAGAATCTTCCATCTTTTTGCACTGCTTCCTAAGCCAGCCTTTCTTCCTCTCCAATTCTTTCTGCCTGCCAAACACCACCCCGGCGACCGCCAACATGGCGACGATGATGATTCAACTCTCCAATGACTGCTGGTCCCGCTGGGGGGCGGTCATTCGCAAGCTGGCAGAGAAATATAACTTTCCGGCTTCTAATCAAGACGAGATGAATATTTTCCTCCGCATATTCGCCGGAAACGGCAGCACTTTTCGCCTCACGAGCGAGCCATGGAAGTTCATCATGGACGTGACGCGTCGCGGCAATGTCATTGACGACATCATCGCCATCACCGTGATGGCGAAAGTCATGGAGGACCCGCGGCGCAACGGCAAGGCCGTAACCCGCGCATGCGTCACTCACACCCATCCTGACCTAAGCCAGCCAGGGGCCCCGGCATTGCAATGAATCGATGTCACGAGCGGCGGCGAGAGCTACCGGCATTGCTGCGAGAAGGAGTGTCGCAGCTTAGAAAAGGATGTGAAACTCCGACTCAGTTGGGAGACGGTCCGTCTGAGGATTATCCAGAAGTCATATGAGCAACAAGTCCTCTCTCTGAATGATGAGATCCGATCCCGGAACCCGAGATTTCCAACGAGAAACGACCTTTCCCAGCAAATCATCACCCTCGATCAGTTGGTCGAGGAGAAGTCCGGCGAACTTGCCAAGTCCAAAGAGTCGAGGAAGAAGTGGAAGAACCTTGCCGTGGAAAGACGTGAGAAGGTTTCCAGTCTCCAAAACGACATCGATGAGCTACAAGACCAGGTCACCACGAGCGAGGAGATGAAAACCACCACATTTATGCAAGAGCTGGATGCCCTGAAACAGAAAGAAGCCCACTTCGAGAAGGAAAAGGAGGCTTTCTGGAAGGAGAAGGAAGATTTCGACAAAGAAAAAAGGTCCTTCGAACTAGAAAGACGAAATCCCAGCACTACGCCTCGGAATCCTCGGTCGAGAAACAACGCAACGGAGACGCGTCTCAGGAACTTGACCAGATTCAACGAAGAACTTGAAAAGGAGAGAACGAGCAATAAGCAAAGCATTCAGGTCCTTCAGGACATCAACAACGGCCTCAGAGATCGTATCAAGCACCTCGAGGACCAAAAAGCCCAGGCGGACACCGAGAGCCGCATGCAGATGAAAGAGATGGGCGATGAGCTCACGAATCTGCAGCGAAACATCGAGGGCCTCGAATTGGAGCGCAAGAAGCACATCGAAACCCACCAAGCCGAGGTGCAGGAGCTCACCGTGACCAACGCGCGCATTCACAACAGCAGAAGAAGCGTCGACCATTACGTCTACAATCTCGATGTTCGCGTCAAGAGAATGGAGGTCCAAGCGAAGCAAGACAGCGACTTAATTACCAAGCTCGAGGCTGAGAATCAGATCCAAAAGGACCAGGTGACACGGGCCGAGGAAGCACAGCGTAGAGCCCAGAAGGAATTTCAAAACATGGTCTCCCGCCACATGGACCAAATCGCTGGTTTGAAGCACCAGATCCGGGACAAGGATGAGTCCCTCAGGCGAAGCCAGAACGACCTGATGAACGCCAGAGCCACAGTTGTCAATCTGCAGCGCGAAAATGAGACACGCCATCAGATGTCCCCAACACAGTCGCACCCTGTAATCTCACAGAGCGACCTGGAGACCCAACAGAAGCTCCGACGCGAAGCCGACGAGCGCATCACCGATCTCCAGAGCAAGCTCAACGCCACGGAGCTGGAAGTACGCGCCAAGACGACTGAGATCGCAGCCCTCGGACGAAAGTGCGCGGACAGGACGGCAGCTCTTGATTACCAAGAGAAGAAATGCTTCGACTACGCTTCTAAGCTTGCCACGATGCGATCTGAGCTCGAAGCCGCCAAGTCAAGAGCCGAGGGCGCCGAGGAGAGATGCGCCGTCGAAGTTGCCGGCCTGAAAGAAGATGCTGAGGCAAGCAAGGACCGTGTCCACGAGCTGGAGATGGAGTGCGCAGGGAAAGCTGCCGCTGCAAACGACATGGAAAAGCGGTGCAGGGACAAGGAGGCCTGGAGGAGCAGCTCGAGCTCATCAGAGGCACAATGGAAGGAGCTCTGCACCAAGTCTCGAAGCACGGAAGAAAGCGACGTCGCACAGAGGTGACTGAATTGGAGGATTGAGTCGCGATCGTGGGACGCTGGATATCCGCAAGTCTGTTGGATGGTGAGGGGAGGCGTCTGTGACATCTGGAGTGGGAAGCACCGAGGCATGGCAAGCACGAATGCTGGAGTTTCAGGACCGCGATTACAGACAGGTTTGATGGATATTTGGCTAAGAGGGCCCGATGAGTTTGGGAATGTGCCCAAAATGCTTGGAGATGAACTATGATTGGCAAGGCAATGCGATGGATGTGCTTTTGAAGACGTCGTGTACAGCACACTTGTACTTTTGCAGATAGGCCATCGAATTCATTGCCGCAGACTCGGAGTTCCATTTCGTTCCGTGGGTGGACAGTTGCCAGATGCTCAAGATCTGCACTCTGGAGAAGCTGCATGTCACAGAATGGACGACATGGCATCACGCGAGTCTCGGAAAGTTGAACCGTAGAGTCATGGAAATTTTCCAAGCTGAACCAAATCCCGTAGCCATACACCCAAACGCCACCCATCATGCAGCCGTTGATGCAAAACAAAAGCTCCCCCGTCTCTCTAATCAAGCCGAAGCCTCAACCTTTTGCGACCCCTCGTCCTTCTCCTGCCCATCGGCGACCTTCAACCCCTCAACGCCAGCAACGATGCCCGTAAACGGACACACCCCGCCGGCGCCGCTGCCGGGCCTGGGTATCCTGGTCGGCGACTTGGGGCCTCCGATGGCGGTCTCCTCGTCGCTCTCGCTCTCGAGCACCTTTTTCCCGTGGAGGTACCCTTCCTCCTCGATGACGGGCTCGTCCCCTTCGCGCTGGAACTCGGCGCCGTCTTTGACGTGCCACTTCGCCATGAGGTCGTTCTGGATCCAGATGACTTTTCCCAAGGCCTTGACGAGGGCGATCTTGCGCTGCATGTGCAGGCGCGGGTGGGAGAGGATGGCCTCGGTCATGATGTCCTGGATGAAGGAGAGGCAGGCGCCGAGGTGGACGTACTCGACGTGGAGGGGGTGGGCGCGGCCCAGGCCTACGTGCATCATTCTAGGATGTGTTAGTCGCTGCATTCAATCTTCTTTCTCGGGAGAAGGGAATAAAAAGACTTACCCGACCTTGTCGAGGTACTCCCAGAACTCCATCTTGCTCGGGTCGGAGCACAGCTTGGCGAGGTACGCGCGCAGGAACATCTTGCGGTGCAGGATCTGGGGCGAGTTGTCGTCAGGGACCTCGTCCATGGGGCCCTCGAAGGAGGTGGAGCGTGTGGTGAAGGCGCGGGCCGTGATGTCGTACTGCAGGAGCTTGTGGTAGACGATGTTGACGACGGCGGGGATCAGGGCCTTGACGTATTTCGCGCCCGAGATGAGGGCCTCGATGTCCTCTGTGAGTGTGTATGTCAGCAAGCGGTCTGAAGATGGCGAAGGGAGTAGGGAGGGGAAGTGGGAAATGAAGGAGGAGGACGTACTGCTGCTAAAGTCGAGGAAGCTGTGCAAGTAGCGGATTCGCGCCTCGAGGTCCGTGTAGAGCTCCTCGCGGTCGATGTGGTTCATGTGCCTCATGAGACCCATTTTGGCGGTTGTGTCTTTTCTTTTCCCGGGTGTAGTTTGATTCTCCTTCGTTCAAAATCCGAGTGCCTGCGTCGTCGTGTCTGGGATCGTGAGGTTGTACTTGGGTTCGCTTAACCGCCGATGTCGTAGTTGGTGTTCAGATTAATATCCTCCACTAGGTCAGTCTGCGGAAGAAAAGAAAGGGACCCGACCGTATTTCAACGGCTGCCGGGTCCCCCAGCGAGATGTGTGGTTTTCGCTCTTCATGCTGTCCAGGTGCGTCATCATGCGCCGAGAGAGCGTGGATGAGCCGATATTCTGGTCTGGTGGTGGAAACGAATGATGGTGGTCTGATTTGCAACTCGCACCACCATCGGAGCCAACAGGCAGGTAGGTAGGTCCCAGCCGCTGGGACCACCCACTGCGAATAGCTGGGCAGCAGCTGAAGGGAAGGACCCACCGAGGGGCACTCAGTGGGGGAAAGCACCACCGAAGCATGAACGACGGCAGCGACCGAAATCGCCCGGAATTCAAAGGGTTCCAGGTTTGCGCCTTTCCCGAATGTCGACTGATTCTGGGGGACCTGGGTTCAGCTGACGAATGGACAGTTTCTGTTGGCTCTCTGCCTGATCCTTTGAATGCGGTGGAGTCTGGCGACCAGCTGCTGCAGCCCCTAAAAATGGCGTTGGTCCAGCGCATTCCCGTGGACAGGAACCTGCCCGGAACCTAAGGAGAATGCCGGTTCGTTTATTCCCAGGGTCCGGCCCCTTACACATGGATCATTCCATCTTTGACGCACGTCCAAAAACACCACAAACATGTCATTCTTCATTTTTGACAAGCGTCAATGAATGCGGGTTCTGGTTTCGCCTGCATGAGGAAAAGAAGCAAGGGACAAAGGTGTCAAAAGATCAGATGGACGACGTACCTGGTCTTCCTGACCGCATCTTTCGGGCAAACCACGCTGCTCCGTGCATCAATCAGTGTTCCTGTCTTCGTGATACCCCCGACGCGTGTCCACGGCCTCCTCTGGTGGAGTGCTCGTGTCACCACACGGGTCGTCCGCGCGAGCCGCGGCCTTTGACAGGCAAGCAGAAGAACGACTGCCCAGGCTGGGTCCCTCGCCGGCTGGTTTACTACCGCGACGGCTTCCGTAGTGAGTTACCATGCGTTCATGACAAGCGAAAGGTTGGTCTAAGTCGGGCTGATTGTGGGTGACGAGGTGTCTGTTCCCAGCTTGCGAGATCGCAGACTCGACAGAGCTCATTGACTTGCGAGTACGATTGATGGTCAGCCTCGGGGACAGTCGACCCCGTGGGGAAAGACAGCACGCGAGGTAGCATCAGATCAAGATCGGCACCCTACCGATGCTCAGAATCTCCGATATGCCTCTCCATCTCTGCCGGTCCTGCTGCCTGCGTCTGGAGCTCACTTTAGATCAGATGCGTGGGGGGGAGGGGCCTTGGCCTCATACGATTCTCAACGTTCAATCTAAAATCCATCTAGATCTCGACGCTATTCGCTCGTCACGTCATGCGGATACCTTTCTCTTCCTACGCGGACCAGACATGGTCTTATGCCGCTATGCCTCGACCTGAATGGTCCCGTCCGTACCCGGCCGCGGCGCGCCCGTCGACATCTTCCCCATGAACCCGCCCGACACGAGGTTCAGCGCCGAAGTGAACGGGTCGCCGCCCGCCTTCTTGGCCGTGGGCAGCCCGGCCGCCTCGAACGCCTGCTCAAAGTCCTTCCTAACGTCCTCGAAGCCCTCGATGCCGACCGACACACGGATCAGATCCGGTGTCACGCCGCCCTTGACCTTCTCCTCGTCCGGCAGCTGCTGGTGCGTCGTCACCCAGGGGTGGATGATGAGCGTCTTGGCGTCGCCCACGTTGGCGAGGTGCGAGCAGAGCTTCAGGTTGTCGACGACGGCGCGGACCTGGTCGATGTTTCCCGCCTGCGTCGATGTTAGTTCGGTCAATGAGCATCTGCATCGTTGGTCACTCACCACTCCAAACGTCAACACGCCACCGGCGCCGTTGGTAAACACCCTCTTTGTGTACTCGTAGTCGGGGTGCGACTTGAGGCCGGGGTACAGTACCCAGTTGACGCTGGGGTGCGCCTCCAGCCACTCGGCCAGCTTCTGCGTGTTCTCCACGTGCCTCTGGCCTCTGAGCGCCAGCGTCTCGAGACCCTGCAGGAAAAGCCACGCGTTGAACGGGCTGAGGCACGGTCCGAGGTCGCGCATGCTGTCCATGCGGACCTTGGCCGAGAGCGCCCTGTACTTGTACGTGTCCCAGAACCGGAGGCCATGGTACCCGTCCGCCGGCTCCGTGAATCCGGGAAACTTGCCCGACGCGCTCCAGTCGAAGTGGCCGCCGTCGATGACGATGCCGCCCATGGACGTGCCGTGCCCGCCGATCCACTTGGTGCACGAGTGCGTGACGATGTCGGCGCCCTGCTTGATGGGCTGGCAGAGGTAGCCGCCCATGCCGAAGGTGTTGTCGACGATCAGCGGGATGCCGTGCTTGTGCGCCACGTCGGCGATGGCCTGGATGTCGGGCACACTGTGCTTTGGGTTGCTGATCGTCTCGATGTAGACGCACCGCGTGTTCTCGTCGATGGCTGCGTCGATGTCGGCCGGCTCGTTGCCCACGACCCACTTGACGCCGATGTTGAACTTCTTCATGTACACCCGGAACTGGTTGTAGGTGCCGCCGTAGAGCCAGCTGGTGCTGACAAAGTTCTGGCCCGGCTCGCAGCACTGCGTCAGGGCCATGAACTGCGCGGCGTGCCCCGAGGCGGCCGCCACGGCGCCGACGCCGCCCTCGAGCATCGCCATGCGCGACTCGAAGACGGTGTTGGTGGGGTTGCCCATGCGCGTGTAGACGTAGCCATCTTTGCTCCAGGCAAACTTGCTTGCGCCATCTGCGAAGGTCAGTATCAACGGCCGACCACGTGCAACGAGGCGCCACTAACCGGCGGCGTCGGTAAAGTTGTAAGCCGCCGTCTGGTACAGAGGCACGGCTCTCGACCCATTCACCGGGTCGGGCTCCTGCCCACCGTGGACGGCGAGCGTGGAGAAGCTCGGCTCCCTGTTGGGCTATGTGTCAGCTTTTGATGGTCCAAAAGCCGACCGGGTTTCTCACCAGTCCACGTTGCTCAGAGATCCGGAGACAGGCATCTTGAACGAGAAGATAGAAATGATTGAGAGGGGTAATGATAGTCTAAGTCGTCGCTCTGGCTCCCGGTACAATCCCGAATGTGTTGAAACTGTTGTCTCAACACATGTTAACCTTCACGGCAAAGCCCAATATCTTAAATGCCCCAAAACGCCTGAAAAGAAACTCCATGTCGTTTCAGTCGTGCGATACCCCTCAACGCGTTCGTTACCTAGATACGGATAGCACGAAGTCGTATCAATGGACGGGGGTGGTTGAATGTCGGTCTTTGCGGATAAATGAGCAAACCCCGCGTCGAGCTTCCTTTTCGCAAGCATCCCCGAGACCCACTCAGAGCCCGTGTCAAATCCCAGAGAGATACCGTGAGACGAGGTCAAACACAGAAGAAAGCTGCAGGTCGCACGCAGGACGCCCGCAAACCGTGCTTCGGGGAAAAATGGAGAAGAATCGGGTGTAAGCTGCAAAGCTGCAGATCAAGCCGCGCCTAGGCTGGAGGGGTCGAACATCATAGTGGGTTCGATAACGCTCCGGATTTGGTCTGCGGCAGAAGCAAATTAGCAAACGCAATGCAAGTTGCCAATAGATGATTGATCAACGTGGCACGAGCTGCACGCAGGGGGGTCTTACCGCGCATCCCGCCGAGCGCCTCAAATGCCGTGGCATAGTTTTCCAAGGTAGCCGAGATAGAGGCCAAGCCCGTCTGCAAGCGCAACAGTAGGCTTTCAACCATCGGAGTTGTGAGGGCATTCTCCGGGTACATTGCTTTTGTCTTGTGATTGACCATGAGAAGTGCATAAGCGCACTGCATGGCACAGCAAGCGAAGGAGGGCATGGTCCTCGGACACACAATTGTTGAAGTAGGTGCCAGGTAGCACGGCGCGGAGCAAAGCTGTCCAAAGGGGTTGGGGTACGGCAGGTCGTCGAACGACTGGGCGATGTTGATGGCTGCCTTCAGACAGATCTTCGCCGACTGGTGGCTGCTGAACGGGAACGCGGAGACCATGCTCCCATTGGGCGAGTGCTCCGACTGAGGGGATCTCTTTCCCGAGTTTGGTGGTGACGGCGTCCCGTTGGGTCCAGGCACTGGAGGCGAGGGCAAGGTCATCATTGAGCTGCACGAGCAAGATGGCCAGGACCTCGGCTCCGAGCCGGTGTCGTTGTCGGACTTTGACCTCAGATCGCAGTGCTTTCCGGAGAAGACCGGCATGTCAAAGAAGGCGCAGTACCTGTGTATCTTGATTCGCGCACTAACGTCGCAGTCAGCAGCTGTTCCTGATATGGAAGGAGAATCATACCTGTTCAACTTTATGCGTGCCATGCATCGTAGAGACCGCGACAAGACCTCCTCTGTTGGATCGACTGGTGTCGTTGTTGTTGATTGCAAGACCCACGAGTCAGCGGCGGTGTTGAGCGGTTCTAGGTACTGTTCCATCTCCTTCATCCGGGCATAGATGCGCGTCATGTCGCCGCCACTCTTGACCGTCTTGTTCAACTCGATGACGAACTGAGTTGCTGACAGGATGGCCTGTTGGGCCTGGATGTACACGGCAAAGGCCTTGGCAGCGACAGTTAGCCTATTGTCAAGGTTGGAAAATAACCGCGTGCTTACTTCGGGATCGGATTGAATCACGGGATACTTCGCAGTATAGCTTGGAGCAAATACTGAAAAGGTTGGTTCCTTCATGCCGTCAGCAGCTAGCTTCTCCCAGAGAAGAGGAATGCATACGGAGTTGCTGACGATGGATCCTTGACAGACACAAATGTACTGCAGTATCTACGTTAGCGAAGGACACGACAGGAGTGCGAGATAACGAACCGTCATCCACCAAACTCTCCGCCTCGCCTCTGCAAACGGATGGTCGCTGTTGCAGGTATGCAGAGAAAGAGACATGGCCGAGACCAGCGCTTGACCGGCTCTAGCCTGCATTTTCTTGAGATTTCCCCTTTGCGCGTACTCGTACACGCTCAGAATGTCCAAGGCAATGATGCTCTCCAGCTCCAACGGCACTCCCGGGTGAAACTGCTGCCTGGGGAAATCATCCGGCGATTCGTTCAGTGCCTTCGGAGGCTCGATGGAAGAATCCGGTATTTCCGATTCGATCTCTATGCTTTCAACGGCGCACTGGGCGAGGTACTGGGCGTACCTCCGTCGGAAAACAACCGACTCCTTGTTCATGTGGTTGGTGTCGTTGGCGCAAGGAATAAGCGCAAGAATGGCGGAGATGGCCAGGCTGATGGGCGTCGAAGGCTGGTACTCGTCTTGGAAACCGTCGGTGTCGTTCTGAAAGTGCGGCACAGCCTGGTCCATGGGCATGCCGCTGGGAGCCGGAAGGATCGGGAAGAAGGGGTGGATGAAGATGTAGTACGCCTCAAGTCTAGATAGCTATGAGCCACCCGGTCATTCCGCTCAAAACAAAGCACTCACATGGCTTGATCGCTCTTATACGTCCTCGCAACTGGGACTGGGGGCGTCGGAAAGGTGAAGGATGCCTCAGAAGCGCTCTCGCCGCTTGTGCTCCCTGGTACACCAGACATGAACAAGGTGTCGAAGATGAAGTCGCTATCTTGGAAGAAGTCCTGCAACTGCTTCAAGCCGGCGCCTGGGTCGATGTAGTTCTGAACAGAAATCGCTACAGGCACAGTCAGTTGCTTGCTCCCATTGCCAATCCTTTCGGCAACAATGACTCACGATCCTGAGGAGTTGCTTCATCGGGCGGGATGCCGCCAGCGAAGGCCGGGTTGTGCTGAGCCAGCTCATCAATAGCGCGTGGCTTTCTCCTCACACGAGCGCCGCCCCTCCGGCTTGGCTTGTAGACGCACTCGCGTCCTCTGCTCTTGCACTGGATTATGTCAGCGGCGATGACCTCTTCGAAAGTGTCTCGGGAGAGGGCGGATGCTTACACTAGCACATGGATTCACCCCATCGCATCGCGTTCGTGAAGCTCGACTAGCTAGGTGTGAGTCAAAAGTCCCAAGCAGCCAGTTACATGCCGTCGTAGGCACATCCAGAGTCTAACACACAAGTCTGGAGCCGGCGGGTAAGGGATGAGGGGCACGTACCAAGCGAGACAGGCAATCTTGACAGGAGGCGTCGCAAACTTCTTCTTGGCTGCGGAAGCCGGACCAGGAGGGACTACGGCCTCGGTCATGGTGGTCATGGCCGGGTGAGATGCTTCGATGTGTGAAAGGGACAAGGCCGACAGTCAAGGGAAGGTGACGGGGGGGAGGGGACGGGGGAGGCCACGGAGACAAGCAGGCAAGCCAACAATCCTTCCGGGCGGATCGGGGACTGCTACGGAGCGGGCGGCGGACGGATTCCCAGCTGGGATTGTCGGGATATACGGATGGCGACCGGGGCGCGTAACTGGCAGCGGCGGTGGGGGGACGGAAACGTAATAAGTTCGCAATGGACTGAGGGCGAAGAGGTGCGCGACAGCCGAGCCAGGAGTTGAAAGGCCTGGGAAGGCGGAGGATTTGACTATCTCAAGTGTAGTGAGTCGAGGCGAGAGGTTGGGTGTGACAGGTCCGGTGCGGTCGGTGGCAGCTGCAGGACGTGCAGCGCACTGGTGTCGTCAGCTGGTGCGGGCGGGCACGTTGCAGTCGCAGGTTCTCGCAGTTCGCAATTCGGCTTGCAGCAGCAGCAGTATCCGTAGGAGAGAAGTGATTGTGGTTGGTGGTGGTTGCGGTGGTGGTGGTGGTGGTGCTTCAGATTGGATCGTCTCGCCTCAGCGGGCGGAGGGGCGAAATGCGGCGGCCCGGCCAGATTTGTAATGCAACAGCTACGCAAGGCGGCCAGTCCACGAACGAGGATAGGTGGGGGAAGAAGGAAAAGAGCAACGGGGAAGGACTGGGATACTGGACCAGGCGTGGTTCGATCATTGCAAGGACAAGCAAGGGTCAGAGCGATTTCGAGGGGATTTTTCCGATTTTCTTTCGCTTTATTTTTTTTCTCTTTCCGTACTCTGTACCGCAGGTAGGTAGGTATCCTTTTCTCCCCTCCCACCCAAAGTACTATCGGCGGGTACTACCCGAAGGTACCGAAAACATCACAGCAGGTGCTGATTACTGCTGCTGCTGCTGCTGCTGCTGCTGCTGCTGGGGCTCGGGAGTTGAGATGGAGAAGGCGCAGGATACTGCTGCTTCCCCCCGGGACCAGGGTGGAGCTAGCGGGGTGCGAGCCTTGGTTAGCCGAGAAAGTTGGCCAATCGCATCTGGGGTACCGCTGCTTTGGCACGATGTTCGGCCCCGACTGGAAAACTTGCGCACAGTGTTGCAGCTGGCTGGATCGGTCTTTGACAAGGGTTCATCACAGCAAGCTTTGGTAACGCGCACTGTAAAGGGTGCCTTACACGGGGACTTGGTCCCTGTATTGAGGGACTTTACACCACTTGAGTGTACCTTCATCTTCATCTGCCTCGCGCTTGCCTTGGCTTCGTACAGTGTCTAGGTAGGTACCTGCTCTGCGGGGCCTGCCTTTCTCTGCGTTGCAGGAGGTCATCTAGGTCGGGTGCTGCGCAGGTGCTTGTGCTACCGCCTTCCTCTGCCCGTCACGGGCAGCCGTGCCTGCTTCTACCGTGCCTGACGGCGTGGCAGAGGTACGTACTTCTAGGTACCTACCTCTCTGCTATGTACCCAACGCGCCCAGTGGTTTGGGAACTTGGGAAGGAACTTTCTGAGAGCTCTTGCCCGGTTCCTGCTCGCTACCTACCTAGGTAGGTAGGTAGTCCGTACGTACAAGATGTGATATCGATAATACCTATCACCGACCTGCCTGCGTTGCGTCCTGCATCGCCCAAGCCCGACAATCGACCTCCATTGCTGCCATCTCTAGGCTAATTATTCCAACAGAAGCAGATCGACGACAGGTGCGAGAAAGAAGAAGCAGGGTCCATGGGTGCGGACGGCCCGAACACGAATCGGGGGATCGGGGTCTACATCTGCCTGGAAGACTTCGCCATGTGAAGTAACACCGACTTTTTGGGCCTCACCTCCCTCCCTCCCCTCCGTCAATGACTTACTCCTCCATCACGTCAGCATTTCAAAGGTCATGACATAGTTCAACGTTTCTGTGCGGTGCTGGCCGTGAACCAAGCACGTTCGACGACGAAAAGCTTCGCGTTCAAAGATCATGTGCTCGCCTTCTGCCATCCCATCTCTATACACCCAACGACGAGTCGGCGGTCCATCACGCCACCCCGACTCGATCCCTTCTCAGTTGGCTGTCTGTCGTCTGGCCCTTCGGACCAAGAGAGCACATACCTACACCACCAAGCACCGTGCCGTTCTTCGCATTATATCGAGCCATCGACCCGAGACGCGACACCTGCTGCTGAACCTTCTGCACCACATCCCGTCAGACTCGGCTCGCATGGACTTCGACAAAAGCTTCTCGAACTTCGATGCGACCGCGCTATCCCGATCCAACGCAGCAAACATGCCCCAACGCGCCTGTCTGAGTCAGCTCCCACCAGCCGCGAGGGACACCATCCCGGACTCTCCGCGCAGCACACCCCTCCACGTTGCGCCCGCAAACACGCTCTGTGTCGCTTCAGCTGGTGAATGCCACGTTCGTCCCCGGCTTGGTGTTGACCGTCAACGAACTAGCCTGCCTGTCAGCTTCTGATCGGCTGGAACCAAACACACCACCGTCACCTTGGCCCGTCACACTCGGGGTCGGGTCGACTTACAACACGTCTGGCCGAGAATAACTGCCGACCGGGTCAAAGTCGAGCTGTCAAACATTGTTAGCAGGCCGCACGGCGGTCGACTGACTGGGCAAATGCTGCGGCTCTCTGGACGGCGTACCCTTGATTCTGTAATGTCCGCCATCTTCAGGTCGGCATAGATGATTTCCTCCTTGTCCCATACCGGCTCGGCGAGGAACGTCCCGAGTGGCCCGACGACGCAGGAGCCGCCGTGGTTCACAATGTCGTCGGCCTCCCACTGCGCCCCGTCCGGTCGCCGGTCCGGGTGTTCGGCCGTGAATGGCGGGTAATCGGGCGGGAAATCCGACACCTTGCACACCGAGTTGACCGACACGACAAAGCAGCGTCCTTCCTTGGCGATGTGCTGCATCGACGCCGTCCACGCCGGCAGGTCGTCTGCGTTGGGCGCAATGTAAATCCTGCCACCGGACCTCGGTCAGCCTCAAGTTCAAGCACCAACAAGAATCCTCCCGTGTCGGGGGCGCGTCCGCTCACTCGATGCCTTGTTGGTACAATGCCATACGCGCCATTGGCATGTAGTTCTCCCAACTGCTTCTGTCAGCTTCTTTGTCTAGTCACACCGCGACACAGCCGAACCCGGGGAACCAACCAGATCAAGCTTCCGACCTTTCCAACGTCCGTTTGCGACACTTTTAGGCCGTCCCCGGCCCCGCGACCCCAGACCAGACGCTCCGCAGCCGTTGGGATCAACTTGCAGCTGTCAGACCAGGAGAACTGCATAAGCAGTTTGGGGGAACACTACCTTGCGGTGTTTGTACACCATCTTGCCATCCCGGTCGAGCAGCAACGCCGTGCAGTAGAGCGTGCCACCTGCCTTTTCGATGATACCAACATGCAGCAGCACATTGTTCTTGCGGGCTGTATCAGACAACACATCAAATGCAGGCGAGGGAACTTCAACGGCCGAATCGAAGTACTTGGCGAACCATTGTCGTCCTGAGCAATGTCAACCCGGAGAACTCGAAGCGAGGGGCCATTGCCAAAGCAGACGGTACCTCGGGGCTCGCGTGCGCCAATCGTTGCATCGAAGGCATATCTCCATGGATAAGCAGACAGGAACCCTTCGCTATACGCGGGGAAGGCTGTTATCAATCCGGTGACCAGAAGAACGAGTACTGTGTACCTACGGGAACACCACAAGGTCTGCCCCAGCCTCGGCGGCTTCCGCCGTCAGCTTACTCAGCTTCTGGAGACTTCTCTCCAGGTCGAAGGAGACGGGAGCCGCTTGAACAGCGGCAACCTTGACGATGGGACGGGTGGATGCCATTTTCGTCATGTGCAAAATCGAAACTTGGACAACTACCGGACCGCACGACCGGAGTGCAAGCAGTGGCGGCTTTTCAACCTCCTCCCCACGCGGGCCGATTTTTGAGTCATGAGAACTTGCTCAAAGAGACCAGCTGCAGCTGCAGCTCTCATAGGATGGCCTCATCATCGTTCGAGATCGGCGGGCTGGGTTTTCCACTTACGGCGTGGGCCTGTGACAATGCCATTTCCGACATCGTCCGGTCTGAAGCATCGGAGTTGTGCCTCAAATCCCGGGATGCCTTCAAACCCCGGGATGCAGCAAGCAAGGGACTTCACCCCGCAACTTCTCGCCAGAGGCATTGATAGGCGAATGGAATTCACTTGACGAAACTGACGATGTTCCGCATTAAGCAAACAGTATCAACGGCTCGTGGGCCGGGATATAGGTGATCACTGGGCGCCTAAAGAAGTTCCGATAGTTGAGAGGCTCTGCTTCTTTATCAAGTCGTTCATACTGATTGCTATCTTCGTATAGCCGGGGGAAGGATACAAAACGCAGCCTGATTATGTTTTCCGCGCTGGCAAGTGACAAAGAATTGCCACCAATTAGGAAAATGTGCACAATCGACGCCGTCCTGAGTGGTTGGTCGTAAAGGGGCAGGATTATATCAAGTTTGGTTGTTTCCGACGATCTCAAGGTTTCCCTTGCGCCGGTCACTCTACCACACTTTTTCCCATTCCACAGTCGACCATCAGATGGCAGTCCGTACGTTTTTATACCACTCTTCGCATGACACGGCCATGGACTGATTCTTGGCCAATAGTAGTCGACTCTAGTCCGGATCCGGACAACTACTATGCCCGCCTGATCCGAAACCAGAACTTCGCAATTATTCCGAGATTCCAACTAGACTCTGGCGACGTTCTAACACAGTGTCCCGTGGCGTACAAAAGCTGGGGAAGGCTGAACGACCAGGGAGACAACGTCCTGGTCATTTGCCACGCTCTGACAGGAAGCAGCGATGTCAGTGACTGGTGGAGTCCTCTTATCGGTCCAGGGAAAGCGTTCGATCCCCGACATTTCTTCATATTTTGCGGCAACGTTTTTGGGTCTCCTTATGGGAGCGCATCACCATTAACCACCAATCCGCACACGGGCCGACGGTATGCAAATGAGTTCCCGCAAACAACCATCAGAGACGACATTCGAGCGCACAAACTCGTCCTTGATGCTCTTGGTGTCAAGTCCGTTGCTGCTGTTATTGGCGGCTCGATGGGCGGCATGACGACACTCGAGTGGCCTCTCTGTACATCGCCGGGCTTCATCAGGAACATCATCCCTATCGCAACGGCGGCCGATCACTCAGCCTGGGGCATCTCCTGGGCCGAAACGCAGAGACAGTGCATCTACTCAGACCCCAAGTTCAGAGAAGGATACTACGAGCCCACCCCAGAAGGCCAGCCTGCAGCTGGGCTTGCTGCCGCTCGAATGATTGCCATGCTGACGTATCGATCATGCGCAAGCTTCGATAATCGTTTTGGGAGGAAACCACCAAGACAGACATCGAACGCAACCGAATTGTCCTTGAAGTTGCCCAGCACCAATGATTCAGTTACCGAGACTCTGAAGCGGCCCGAGAAGAAGAAACGGGACTTGTCTTTTTCTGCTCAGGGATATTTGCATTACCAAGGCGAGAAGTTCATCAGTCGGTTTGATGCCAATTGCTACTTGCACATCACGAACAAAATGGACAGTCATGATGTCTCTCACGGCAGAACAACATCCGTCGACGATTATGGCCTCTCCGAGGTCCTGTCAAAGGCCCCGCCCGGCGCACTTGTGATCGGCGTTGAGACGGATGCGCTATTCTTACCACAGCAGCAGGAGAGACTGGCAGCATCGCTCCCGGATGCTTCTCTAGCTGTCCTGAAGTCCTCCGAGGGCCATGACGGTTTTCTTCTCGAATTCGAACAACTTGACGCGCTAATCCAGGGGAAGCTGAGACGCCAACTATCCTCCCTGTACGACGTGGTCTACGAGACGGGGGAGCCACTTACGGATGGCAACATGGATCCGCCAGAGGAAAGTCTAACCGGGGAGGTCGAGCACTGGTAGATGGCTGGGGACTTGCGGTCGCATGCATTGGCGTTGTTGGGAGCATCCACACAGGAGAGAGCGCGTCGAATAGGTATTTGCTCTGAGAGAAACCTTCCAGCACAGGTCTCACATCTTCGCTTCCACGTGATCAAAGAGACTTTTTACAATCTCTTACCGCTAAGACGGCGCCGACCATCCAATCTCGCAAGTCTATGCGCTTCAAGAGTTTGTTAGACCGGACTGTTATGGCTGGCGAGGCTTCAAATCCCGCTGCGGGCAACCGGGCTGTAGGCAACGTGGACCCCTCCCTGGGTGCCTGAGAAAGGGGCGCCATACGAATTCTGAATCTCGGGCAGAATTCTTCCAGTATTGCCCAGCGGAGAGCTTAGCTCCGCAAGCCAGTCTGGCTGCCAAGTGTGGCATCGAGGGCGTTATCTGCGGGGAAGAAGTAGACCTACGTCGTCAACGAGAAGCCGAAAATCATTTCCGAAATTTGCTATTCTGCATACCAACCTGGAATCGAGCCCTACGCAGTGCAACATCACTTCCCTGAGCTGGCACTGTCACTTCCGCATCGACCCCTACCACCGGATCCCGAGGCGCCTGCACTTCCCCCCGCGAATCGTCGGGACGAACCGATAACGAGTGAGGTGATTGGATGCGAGCCTTGTTATTTGAGACAATGTTTCGGTCATTTTGAAATCTTGACAGGCGTCAGATCCTGTTGACGAATCACCCGTGAAGACGTCACTTGCACCCGCAGACGCCGGCGGCCACCCCATCTCACGCCAACTTAGTTTCGTGCCACCTCATCTCCACTAATAGGCTTCAACACTGCTTCAGATCTGATGGATCCCAATCAGAAGTAGTCTAAGGGACTTCAATACTGTTTTGCGCAGTCGCCGAGCGGA
>WIGM01000596.1:0-27479 GCA_014235935.1 Colletotrichum musicola | reverse complement strand
GTAGTTCCGGTGTCTTCCCTAGGCTCAGGCCTATGCTAGACAATGAAGAATCAAGCAATCTTTGACACCACGTATTTTCGACCTACCCAAGCAGTATACTGCCATGAGCATTCACCTTGTGTGAACCAACAACCATATTTTGGAGTACCCCAGCCGCGTTATTTGTATCTTCGAGGGACTCGGAGTCGAGTGAACCCCACCGGCGAACCTCCCATATGGTGATCTGGCGTACGGCAGGGATGTATTTTGCGATATCAAAGACGTGCGCATTTCCAATCCCATGTAGGGGCCCTCGCTTCATTGAAGTGCCATGCACATAGCTGATTGTTCGAAGAGCCGGGATAGCTCCATGACGTAGTCATTGGTTGAAGGTGATCGCCTGTCTTACATCGACTGCGTTTCCGCCCACGTGGCTCCTTCGCATTCAAGCGAAGCAAGATGCCAGTTGACATTGACAAAGCCTCGTTGGGCCAATCGCCGAGAATCGAAAACAGCCTTCGCAAATTGTTGAAAAGCTTCTTCTCCCTGTTGATAATCGTATGCTGGTCTCCGATCTCACGATTGCAGCGCGGACAGATGTAGTGCTCGATCTTGACACAAAGAGAAATATTCTTGATCATCTCCGTGCGGTCACTTTGGGTGTGCTCCCGAAGACCTAGCAACCCCGATCTTTTGTTTCCGGACTGAAGAGTCAGGATACGCCAGATCGCTGGCTCGAAGAAGCTCTGCCACTCTTTCGAAACGGTGGCCCAGCGGGATATGGTGTGCTTTTCGTCGGCAGCGAAGGTCTCGACCAATTGCAGGATTGTGATTCGGATCTCTGCTGGGAGTCTAGTCCATCGAATGTTCTCCTGCCATTCCCTTCTAGTTTGAGATCGTAGCTTCATCGTTCTTTCTGCTGGGCCTCTTGCTCGCCGAGTCTTTTCTTTGTGTTCGCGTCTGGTTTGAGATCGTAGCTTCATGGTGGTTGAAGATGGTAGCGTGCCGCACACGCTAAAGATGCGATACAGTGGATGGATAGGTACTCGGTAGGATGAGTTGAGATGTTGTTTCTGGGGTAAGTATCTCGCAGTCAGGCCTGCGGCATTTCATTTGTATTTTGTCGTCGCCCTCCTGGGGACCTTGTTAGTTGGAGGGCTTGATACAAGATTTCCCGAGGCCTCCCCTTTTTCTTTCTCCTTTTTGTTAACACCCCATTTGTTGGAGTTTGGCTTTTTCCCTGGTCGCTCAGCCTGAACTCTGAACCTGCGCTTTCTCCGGCCACCACCGGTCAGCTCGACGTTTTCTGGACCCTCTGCACTTTCTCTCGGCATTGTGGCGTGTTATTATCGCCGCTGCCGCCCAATGTTTCCATTACTTCCGTCCGTCACTGCCGCTGCTGTTGTGGATGGCGTCTGCTGGCTATCTACGCAGCTTTTGTTGCTACTGTTTCTGTTGTCTGTTGTTCCTGTCGCTTTCATCTGTGATCTACGTAGCCGTTGTTCGTGGCAGCTGTTGCTGTTGCTCGTTGTTCTTGTCACTGTCGTCTACTAACTATGTACCTATGTCAATGTCATCCGTCACTGCCGCCGCGCTTTCGCTATCGTCTGCTATCTAGGTATGTTGCTGTCGTCCCTTGCTCCCGTTTCTGCTTTCCATTTCTCCTGTCGCTGTCGCCCGCCGCTGTCGTCCGCCCTCGTCGCCCGTCATCATCCTGCCGTGACCGCTAATGTCTTACCAGATCGTACCTTACGGATACATACACACTCACACTCATTGCCTCCCACCGTGCTTGTGGTTGATTTCCGCGTCACAGTTCGGTATGAGCCCAGCTAGTGCTGCACCGTTGGACTGTAGTTGGGCAAACCCGTGCTTGGCAAATCCGTGCTTATGTCATTTTTTTCAAGACCTCGACTCAGTCACCAAACCGTTTCAACCATGCCTCCCTCCAATTCGCAGCAGCTATGCGATAGAGTGGAGATTTCTTCTAGCGGGGTCCTTCCCCTCAGGCTCAGGCTTCCAGGCATGCCGAGGTGAGGCGGAAACAAACAGCGCAGCAAAACTGGAAAGGACCGGGGGCTCGGATCACGAGCTGTCGGTGCTTGCCACTGCTGGGTGCACCTTCTCGCTGAGTCTTCAGCGTTGCGGGACCTTCTCACCGCGCCATCCCAGAACGGGGAGCCAATCACACCCCAGACAGCCCTCGCCTGCGAGGTGGAGACCGTTGCAACAAACGGTCACTCGTGAGTGGTCAGCCATTCCACCGGAAGCGGGGCCGCAGCTTGGCCGAGAACACTGACCGGGGGCCACCCGCTGGCCGGGCACTCGTTCTCTCCTCCTCTCCTTCCCTTCCCTCCTCCCATCTCGCACTCGCAACGCCACCACCCCTCCCAATCCCTCTTTTTTTCTTAATAACACACCAAAGGTCTCTCTTCTTGTCTCTTATTCCCATCTTTTTTTTTCTTCTTTCCGCGCATCATTTGTGGATCTTACTGGTCAGTGGTCACATCTCGCCCACCCCCTCCCCCCGATCTTGCCTTGTCAGGGGGACTGGATCTTATGTGTGGGTTCATGTCTCGCTGCACGGTCCTTCCCCGCGCGGGTTATCTCGACTACTCATCATGGCCGTCACTCAGGAGGTGAGCCGCGCCCAGGTGCAGCGTCGCAGCAGCAGCACCGCCAATACGAGCAAGAGCAGCACTGTCGCCGCCGCCGCCTCTTCCGCTTCGTCATCCGCGGCTACGTCGCCCACCGCCCCTCAATCGGGGCCGGCGGCTTCGGCAGCGGCGTCGGCGCAATCGTCGAATGGGAGAGCTCTGGTGGTGAGGAGGAGGCACATGCGTGCCGGGGGTCGGTCCAAGACAGGATGCCAGAATTGTCGGTAAGCGACCTCCAGCACGCCTCTGATGCACCCGTGTTTTGAAGTTACAGGGTCCTGGACCAACGCCGCGCCTGCCCCGGGCGATAGAGGTGTTAAGCCTCGAGGCGCCGTAGCTGCCAGAGTAGAGACGAATGCTGACACGGTGCTCCCCTTGGATGGAAAAGCAAGAGAAGGGTGGCATGCGACGAGACGCGTCCTGCTTGTCGGAACTGCCTCACCTACAAGAAAGGAGAGGGCATTTGCGACTACCTCACGTCGGGCGCCCAGCCCGGCAAGAAAGCAGGATCTCCCAACGCCCCGTCATTCAAGGCCCTCGCACCTGCCCCTCGTACAGCCGCCAAGCAGAAGAAGAAGCAGAGCCAGAGCCAGAGCCAGAGTCGTAATCAGAACCAGATCGAGAACCAGACCGAGAACGAGAACGAGATCGAGATCGAGGACCGGGACGTCGAGTCGGATGTTGAGCAGGAACTGGACTCCCGCGCCTCCCAACCACCAGCCGATGCCGATGCCAGCCTCGCCCTCCAGCTGGCCGAGTTCCAACGCAGCCCCCCGATGGCCCTGAGCGACCGCGCCACGCCGTTCCTGTGGACCGAGGGCCGCTCCCTTAGCTACTTCCAGCATCACTCGACCAAGGAGCTGCCAGGCTACTTCGACAGCGAGTTCTGGCGTGTCACCGTCCTCGCCATTGGCAACTCGGAACCGTGTGTGCACCAGACCCTCGTCGCCGTCGGCGCCCTTCACGAGGCCGCCTACTACGACGCGAGCCCGAACCCCCCGCCCTATGTGGTGAACCAGCGTATCCGCGCCCTCGAGGAGCACTGCAAGGCCATCAAGATGTTCAACAAGCACCTCGCGGAGCAGTGCTACACTAACCTCAAGGTCACACTGACCTGCCTCGTGCTCCTCATATCTTACGAATATCTCCAGCGGAGCATCAAGACCGCAAACACCCATTTGAAGTTCGCCCTCGCCGTCGTATCCGAATGGCTCGAGAACAAGAACCGCGTCCCCAACCGCACCAGGATAGAGTCACCAGACGGCTACTACATCCAGAACCAGGTGAAGCCCATGCTCGTCACCCTGGCCCTGCACTCGCGGACCGCCCTCGACCCGCCCCGCATTCCGCTACCTATCATCAGCGAGGAGGACAGGCACTTCGAGTCTCTGGCCGACCTAAATCACGCCCGCGACACCCTCGCCTTCCTCCTGACCTACGTCTTCCCCGAAGTCCTGACCTTCCGCGACCAGGCCAGCGCCGACACGACCCGTCAGTGGCCGGTATACCTGCGGCTACAGAAGTGGCGCAAGTGCTTCGACGAGCTGGTCTCTCGCAACCCGGGCCTGGCCGCAGAACCGCGCGCCGCCGTGCTCGACATGTGGCACCGGACCGCCGAGATCCTCTTCCAAGCCGAGAAGGAGGACAGCGAGCTGTGCTACGACCTGTACAACGACCGTTTCGGCGAGCTCGTCGAGCGCATCGAGCGCCTCTTCCGCGAGTCGCCCATCCCCCGTTGGCGCTTTTCCGTCGACATGGGCGCCGTCCCCGTCCTCTACTACGTCGCCATGAAGTGCCGCCATCGCCGGATCCGCCGGCGCGCCATCAAGCTGCTGCAAGAGTCCCCCCGCTGCGAGGCCGCCTTCGACAGCCAGACGTGCGCCGGCTTCGCGAGCGAGCACCTCGCCATCGAGGAGGCCGGATTGGACGATGTCGATGTAGCGGACGAAGCTGTGATTCCCGAACACGCTCGTGTCCTGGGCAAGGTGCCCATGCAGAGGCTGACGGTCGAGCAGCTGATGACGACGGAGGCGGGCCCCGGAGGCCCTGGAGGGTGGGTGGCTGTGTGAAGAGATGTTGTGGGGAAAAAGTAGAGAGGAGTCTGAGTTTCCTTGCTAGAGGAAACGGCTGGCAGATCATTTAAAAATAAGGGGAGGAAACGGCGCGATTCAACTACGGCAATACCTAGCCGTTTCTCGGATTTTTTCTTTGGATTTGTAGATTAACTTATACTCTGCTCGCGCACTTCTTTTCTTTTCTTCTGTTTATTTTCTAATGACTAACCGATAGTACGATTGGAAAAGCGTTTTGGCGTGTGTCGAGGCGGTGTTCTGGGGGGCCAGGGAGGAAGCCCGGGGATGGCTAGCATTTTTGGGTGGATTGTCCTTTTTGTTTTTGAACATGATAATTAAAGATGCTTCAAAATTTCTGGACCAACGCATGCTGCATCACATCGCCCAAAAAGCACATCAATCGATTCCTTGCATGCCAAGAAACATTTCAATCAATTTTTTGACATCTATCGGACGCTGTTCCGGCCTCTAAGGTTCGTATCACGTCAGTGGTCACCTCGGACTCGCCCCCGTCGAGAGAATTTGATGGTGAGGCTGATAAGATTATGTAATCCGCCTCTGGCGTCACGCAAGCCACTCCCGCCCGCCGAGAACCTAGCGGCAAGCCGTTGCACCAAAAGGCTCTTTTGTGTCTGACGACGACGGCGACGACCTCGACAGTATTGCTACTCTCCCCCCCAGCAAATGTTTCTACGGCAATAATACCTCAAGGGGACGCTGCTCCGCGGAAAAGCGACAACCCGGCACGAATATCAGAACAACTCGCCCACCATGCGCGAGTTCATGCGCTACGTGCAGGGCGCGTTCTACGAGGCGACGGGCTGGAACTGCGACAACTCGTACTCGTCGCTCAACTCCACCGCAGACGGTGCGTTTTGCGTTTGCGTTCTGCGGCACCGCAACGCGGTAAAATCAAACCAAGGCTGACTTGTATTCTCACTATCTACAGCTCTCCTAGACTTCTCGACGCCGCAGGGCCTGCGCCTCTCCCTCTCCTCCCTCGCGACCCCCCACTTCGCTACGTCCTACCAGCTCGGCTCCGTCGGCGTCGTCGACGGCTCCGTCTCGTACCTCTACTCGTCCGTGCCGCTGCGCGCCCACCTCGTCCCGCAGTCCGACGCCGTGCCGCTGCCGGCGCTGCTCCGCTCGTACCGTCCGCTCGGCGACCTGCTCCCCCGCGGGGCCCAGGGCCGCCCGTCGGCCACGCCGTACCCTCTGCTCAGCCCCGACGCCGCCTCGCTGCTCTATGGAAGGCTGTACCTCCCGGAGTCGCTGCTCGAGGCCCTCGTGGTCAAGCGCGTCTCGCCGGCGCTGCAGCTGCAGCTGAGCGCCGTGTCGGGCAAGTTCCTGCGCAGCGGCGGGACGCTCCTGGGTCTGGCGCAGTATGACATCGGAAAGTACGCCGTCGAGGGTCTCGCCTCGTCCGACGGGGGACTTTTGGGGTTCAGGGGCGTTTACAACTTTGGAGGGGATGCCGAGGACGGCAGCGGCACGTCGTCCTGCGCGAACGGACCCAAGCCCGGCAACGATGACCTTAAGGACCGCATCTACGGGCGCTTCAGCGCGGGCGGGGAGATATACTACGGCACGCTCAACAAGTCGGGCGGCGTGAGCGTGGGCGGGCGGTTCGCGACGCTGCCGGAGCACCGCGGGACGCCGCTGACGGCGACGCTGACGCTGAACCCGCTGATGGGGAACGTGTGCGCGAGCTACGCCGTCGCGGCGGGGCGGCACTGCAGCCTCGCGACGAGGATGAGCTTCAACGTGTACAGCTACGAGAGCGAGTGGTCCGTGGGCATGGAGCTGTGGCGGAAGAATTTGTTAAGGCACGACTTGGACCGGGACGGAGGGAACGAGAAACACCCTGCGCTCTCGGCGGAGGAGTTCCTTGGGAGGAAGGAGGGGGAGAGGAGTTTCCAGGCCAAGCTGGAGTGGAGGCTGGACGAGCCGCCGGCTGTGGTTGCGGTGGAGAAGGAGAAGGAGATTTTGGAAAAGAAGCCGAGGGAGAGGAGTTTCCAGGCTAAGATGGAGTGGAGGCTGGATGACCCTGTGGAGGCAGAGGGCACGACTACAGCTCCTACGACGACGACAGCTACGACGACGACAGCTACGACGACGACCACTGCGACAACACCGGCCGCTGCGGACGAGGAAGAATATGGCGGCGTCATCAAGGCGCGCCTGGACCAGAACATGAAGATCGGCGTGCTGTGGGAGGGCAGGGTCAAGTCGCTCCTGTTCAGCCTCGGCAGCGCCATCGACCTGCGCAAGCTCGACTCGCCGTTCAGGACCCTGGGGGTGGAGATACAATTTTCTTCTTGACCGATGTTCTTCTTGAAAGAGCAAATCTTTGGCCTGAAGGAGAAGCTTTGGAGCATCGACATGGATGTTATCCCGATATTAAAAAATTGCTAGCGGCGTCGCATGATACGACGTGAGCTCCGAGTGTTTGGCTGGCAGCATGGCACAACGGCAACATCGACGTCCCAAGGAAGCCCCCTAGGATGGGTCCAGCGTCGAGATGGATCCAACGCCGAGGGGCTGGGTCTCTTCTTTTACGCGCCATTCCCGAGGCATTGTCGCAGAGAGTAGGACGCTAGCAAGCCGTCGGTGGCTTTGCGGCAGCTGCATGAGCCTGGAATGAAGGGATGCAACGTCGCCCATGCCGGCCAGCCTTCATTACCACTCTGGTTCCATCGGGTGGGATCGGCCCTCGACGAAAAGGAGGAGCCAGGGCAAAAGTCCCGACTCGCCATAAAAATTCAGGAGAGGGAAGAAGGGTGGGGGAGAAAGAGGGAGACAAGGCCGACATCACCTCCCATGATGGGACTTCTGTGTGTCAGAGATCCACGCGGCGGAAGCAAGCGACCGGCTTGGCCAAAGCTTGTCCGTTGGAAGGATGGTGTTGGCCAAGGCCGCTTGGCGGCGATGGCGGAGGACGATGTCCAACGGCCGTTGGCATTCGTTGAATCGTTGGCAAGACACATTGATGGACCTCATATACTAGCGGCATGGAACAGCCGGGAGATGAACCGTTGCCAAAGGGGTGCATGTATGGATAGTGTAGGATACTTGTGAGTCACGACAACGCCTACGCCGATACGAAGCAGCAGCAGCAGCAGCAGCAGCAGCAGTAATTAAAAACCGCTGTTCAAAATAGCTTCCAACGGTCTAGCAATCCGCTCGCGGAATGGCCGATGACGGAAGGCAGCGAGTAACTGTGTGCGATGCTATATTGTGCTTTCGGGCAGTTAGGCAAGTACGTACTTGCGCAACCAATACCCGTGTTTGATCACGACGGCTGTTGGGATGGGCCGGAAAAGTCACTCATGGATGTCATGGGATCCCGAGAGAAGGAACCGGTGATGGAGGTCGTGGTGGTGGAGTTTTCCAGCCAGCTCACTTGCATCAGGAAAAGAGAACCCTGATGGCCAAGCTAGTGCGGAGAAACAATGACGGCCGATGTTCTGACCAATCAGGATCGGCACGTTCTTGCTCAAAAATCTGACTGGCGCGCGACCGGGCACGGGGTGGGGGCAGACAGGGATCGGGCCACTGCCAGTGTCGGAGGAGCTGACGGCGCTGCAGGCGGGACGTGCGACGGGACGAGATGTTTATGGTTTCTCAATTTGTGGTATCAGGATGTACCACTCGGAAAAGAAAAAGCGTGGAAGGCGTCATGATGTTTCAAAAGATACGTCTCTTGTGGTACTTTGGCGAGGTAGCTACGTTGATAAGTAAGTACCTTGGGTAGGTACCTGACATGAGCTGAGGTTGAAGTGGAAACAGCAAGGGAGCCAAGCGCAAGTCGCAGCTTCTAGATAAGGAACTCGCGGTTTGTGAGGTCAGCACTCCAGTTGTCCGGCGGAAGGAAAGGTGGGAAAGGTGGGGCCCCAACGTCGAGGTTGGCCATCAAGGTTCTCACGTCCTTTTTTCCTTCCAATTTGCGCATCCGTCCGCATGCCGCCTGCGTCTTTCGGCCGCGCTTTGCGGTCTAGCTAGTCCTGCCCGCTCTGGTCTTTGGGTCCAAGGTCAAGGTCGAATGCCCGTTCCTGCTTTTGCTTTGCTCCTTTACCTCGGGCCCTTTCCCGACCACGAGGAAAAAAGAACATCGAACCGCTTAAAACTCTTTGTTGGGATGATTCTTGTGGCTTCCAAGACTTCGGACATCGCGAAACAGTAAAGAAAGATCGGCTCTTCTTACCCATTCTCTCTCTCTGGTCCCAAGGAGAAGCAGTTGGATAGCTATCCTGCCTGCCTGCCGTACAAGGTATCCCGCCAGAGTTTGTTGACTGCGCGACGTGAACCTTGCCAAAGCCCAAAGGTACCGTAAGAGAGACCCAGCCCGACGACGACGACGAAATAACATCCTGTTTCCCTCCTGCAAGGTGCCGGGTTCCCGACTTTTTTTTGTGGTTCGTCGTCGAGTCCGCGCTCCAGCGTAACTCGCCTGGCCGATACCCTACCGGGCGGGGGTCGAGCTCCGTCCTCTCATCTAACCGACTGACCCCCGCGGCCGACGACCATCCGGGTTCTCAACCTCCATCTCTCCTGTCTCCTCTCCGCCCGTCGTCGACGCATCACCCTCGCCTCCTGCGACCTCGAAACCTAGGTATCCTCATCCCTTCGAGCCGTCGACGACCCCTGCTCTTGGCGTATTTTATATAGAGCCTAGAGCCGCCCCAGAGCCTCATTCAAAACCCAAGACGCCAAGCTGCGAGCCAAGACCTGCGAGGACCCATCCACCGAGCATCATCAGCAGCATCTTTCTGCCCCTTGCCGCCATTCACCCCGCCTTGTGCAGACTGCAGAACGCCTCGCTGCCCTACGACCAATTCGGCACTTGGTGGCTTGCGTAACCGCAGACCTCATCCACACCCAGCTGGGGCTTGATCCATCCTTTCGGGCACGCACAAGTTCTGAATCCATTATCCTGCCTCACGCCGTCGTCGTTCTCTCGTCGTACCGCCCAGACGCCGGTATTGGTCGTGTGCTACCCCGCCGTCTCAGACCCCGTTGCCTCGCCTCTGCCTGGGAACACAGCTTAATTGCTAGGCCTCCCGACTCGACTCGAGTCCCGCGACCGACCGCCAACGCTTCACGACATCTGTCGAACCCGTCAAAGCGACAATGAACCCTCTCCAGATCTCGGCGGCGAAGCTGCTGGCTCTCCGCCAGGAGGAGGGCGCTGCCGCTCCCGACCCGGTCGCCAACGAGTGCGGTGCCGCTGCTGTCGACGTGAGCAACATGCCCCTCCGCATCGCCTCCATCTTCGTCATCCTCGTCGCCTCGCTGCTCGGCGGCTTCTTGCCCATCTTCCTGCAGCGAACCACTCGGATGCACGTCCCGAAGATGACCTTCTTCGTCTTCAAGTACGTCGGTACCGGTGTCATCATCGCCACCGCCTGGATGCATCTTCTCTCCCCCGGTGTCGAGGCACTGCACAACGAGTGCCTGGCTCCCATGCTGGGCGAGTACGACTGGGCCTTCGCCATCGGCCTGATGACCGTCATGGTCATGTTCCTCATCGAGATGATCGCCTCCAACGTGAGCACCGGCGCCTTCTCTCACGGCCACAGCCACGAGCTCAACGGCCCCACCGTCACCGCCGACACCAAGCCCAATGATCAGGCTACCGACGGGACCAGCGGCAGTGAGGTCTGCCCCCACGACGGCGATGCCGAGAGGGGCGCCGGATTCGTCGACCCCCGCAAGGTCCCCGGACTTCCCGACGACGTCAGCTACCCTCCCGGCGGCATGGACCACCTCGGCCACGCTCGCGATCATGTCGAGGGAGACAGCCACTCGAGCCTCGCCGGCCAGCTGACGGCGATTTTCATCCTCGAATTTGGAGTCGTGTTCCACTCCATCTTCATCGGTCTCGTCCTCGCCACCAGCGACGAGCTCGTCGTCCTCCTCGTCGTACTCACCTTCCACCAGTTCTTCGAGGGTCTCGGTCTGGGCTCCCGTCTCGCCGTCGCCACCTGGCCCTCCCACGGGCGTTGGTGGCCGCACATCCTCGCTGGCATCTACGGGCTCTCGACCCCGCTCGCCATCGCCATTGGTATCGCCGCGAAGCCCTCCAGCGCGCAGACGCAGACCCTCGTCAACGGAATCTTCGACTCTATCAGCGCCGGAATTCTCATGTACACTGGCCTGGTGGAGCTTCTGGCGCACGAGTTCATGTTCAACCCGCAGATGAGGAAGTCTCCGCTCAAGGTCCAGCTCTTCGCCTTTGGCTGCGTCGCCCTGGGCGCCTGCGTCATGGCGGTCCTGGCCAACTGGGCTTAGGCGGGTGTTCTGCCTGCGGTGGCTGATGTGTGCGATCTGGACTGGACTTGAAAAACGGGAGATAAGGAATAAGGGATACGGTGTACGGCTTCAAGAATGATACCTCTCTCTGGCGAGCCTGCTTGCGTTGCATGGCTTGCGGGAGTCTTGTCGCAGGAATTTTGGATTTTTGCATTTGGAGGAGTTCTTGATCGGCTTCTAAGGACGTAATGATTATAGACAGACGTTGGAATGGATGAGATCGAACGCACTTGCTGCTGTCCGCACCAGTGATGTCCTCAATGATGCCGTGTAATGTGAGCTGATCCGAGACATGGTGATGCGAGACATTCGGATGCTACATTGCTGTCGACTTCAAGATTGGACAGGAGATTCTGTCACTGAGGCACAATGCTCAGGAAGCGCCTAATCTGTTACTCAAGGGTCATCCAGCAGATCACGAACCCCCTCCCGATGAGGACCCGGGCCCCACCAACCCAAGAAGCCATATTGGGCTTAGCGCAGAAAGTTCTGAAGATCTCTCGGTGAAAGTCTCGCTAGTCGGTGAGACACCCACCGCAGCCCGGGAAGCTGACTAATTTTGTTCCGCACGGACCACAGGGCTTGTGCCCTCCCCGCCGCAAGCTGCGCCGCAGGGGCCCCAAACCACCGAAAAATATTCCCATCGCGAACTTCACTGCCCGAAACCTTTTCGAAAGCCGACCGACCGAACTCAATCGCCCAGCGCCGCAGCCAACTAATCCCCTCCCCCTCCTCCCTTTTCAATTCAATACCGCAAAAATGGCCGGTGGTGTCAGTGTCCGTGATGTCGATGTAGGTTCACACCTGTCCTGAGAGACAACCTCAAAAGCCGAGCAGACCAGAAAGAATCACCGAAATCGATGGAAAATCCTTTTGCGTTGAGGTCTGATGACACCTGCGAATGCCCCTCTCTCGAAGATTGAAGCTCGATCTCCCTCTCTCTTCCGCTCCTGCGACCCGGGAGACGTGCGCCGCGCGCCGGGGCGCTGGCTGGATCGACAGATGTCTGCGACTGCATCGTCCGTCATGATCTCAGTTGCGACACTTCGCCATCCATGATGTGAGGAAGAACGGGAGGCGAGAGAGTCTTCCATCTCGACAGAGGGCATTTCGCGGCGAGGACTACGAACGAAAAGCGACATGTACACGACGAGGGAAAAGAAAAACATTTTGGAGCAGGCGCGAGGGAGTCGAAAGACTTCTGATGACGGAATCATTGCTAATTGGTATCTTTTCTTTTCTCTCCGTGCAGGCGCAGAAGTTCATCAACGCCTACGCTGCGTTCCTGAAGCGCCAGGGCAAGCTGCCCATCCCCGGTATGTCCTCTCTCTCGTGGCTCCCACAGCTTCGCATCACATGCTGACGTCCCTTTCTCAGGTTGGGTCGACATCGTCAAGACCGGTCCCGCCAAGGAGCTCCCCCCCCAGAACATCGACTGGTTCTACGTGCGCGCCGCCTCCGTCGCCCGCCACATCTACCTCCGCAAGACCGTCGGTATCGGCCGCCTCCGCAAGGTCCACGGCTCCGCCAAGAACCGCGGCGTCCGCCCCAGCCACCACGTCGACGCCTCCGGCTCCGTCGACCGCAAGATCGTCCAGGCCCTCGAGAAGATCGGCGTCCTTGAGCAGGACGAGGAGAAGGGTGGCCGCCGCATCACCCAGTCTGGCCAGCGTGACTTGGACCGTACGTCTTTTGTCTTTATCTTCTCGTGTCTCTTAAACAAGCTTACTGACATGTAATCACAGGTATTGCCCAGACCACTGCTGAGGCCGAGGAGGAGGATGAGGACGAGGAGTAAATTTAGTCAATCACTCCCAATCCAAGACTTCTTTCTGCACCTCGCGTGCAACCACACCAAAAAGACATGAAGAAAAGTTTGCGTGATTAAAAGGGGGCGGGGTTCCGGTTTCGTGGGCTACGGCAATGGGAAGGGGGGAACACATACCTTGGGTTTTAGGCGTCTGAAAATGGGATCATTCACGGTTTTCATGACTTTGTTGCGCGCCGTCGCCGCGAGCGCAGAAACACGATACTTTTGGAACCCCCCTTCTTCTTTTGAGAACCCTTCCCAGAATTCAAGTTGCGTCTTCTCAACTTAGTGCCCTTGGTTTCGCTTGTTGCTTGCTTGTTATGCTTGCCTTGGACTTCCCGTCTGCCTTCGGACGTTCCTAACTCCTCGAGTTTCCACGTGCAGCGTCCCATGTCCTCGTGGATGGTCTTGTAGAAGCACTCGCCTGCTGGTGGCTGCCTAATGTACTGATGACACCGTTGGTTGCGGTGTTACCTACCCTCGGCCGTGGCCTCGTCTTGCTGTGATTCGTCACGAGTCACCGCCTGCTCTTGCTCGGCCATCTTCTCAGCAGCTCCCGTCGTAGCTCCCTCGCTTGCCCTACCCGCGCTCCTTCCTCGAAGAGGCCTTTCGCGCAACATCGCGGCCCCACCTCTTGCTTGCAGCCTACCTCAACCTCTACATCTAAATCTACCTCTTCGTCTCTGCCTTGCCCTCTCTCTTTCTCTCTTTCTCTCGCCAACCCTCTCTCTCCATCGTCTGCCCTCGCAGGCGCTCACTCATTACCTCAACTTGCCTCTGATACCCTCAGAGCTGTCACTCCTTACATCTTCGAGCCTCGCCTCGCTTGAGACTCTCGCCCTCCCCTTCCACCTTCTTTGAAGACTTTCGCGAGAGGCGTCAGACTCAGACTCTCCCCTTCTCACTTTCGTTCGTTACGACTTCTTTCTTTACCTCGGGCGAGACCAGCTCCTGCCCGTTCAAGCACCCTCGCCCATACTCGAACTCGGTTCCCTCCCGACTTCGTCCCTTCTCTCATCACCAACCGAGTTTTCTTCTCTGCAGCTTCGAGCAACATTTCCTTTCACATTCAAGGCGTCCCTAGCCAGCACCTTCCCCGTCTCTCGTCGACGGTTGACCGCTACCTGAGCCTTCGTCACGATAACATTACTCCAACATCGCGAGAGACGAGCAGGCGGCGTCGAAGCCAAGGTTCGTGATTTTCTTCCTCTTACCAGGCTGAGCACCTACCGCTTCCTTCTCAATGCCTTCCTGACCTTTTTGTTCACTGGCACCTTCCTCCTTTCCCCCGGCCCCAGGTCTAACTTAACTCACGATTTCCCAATATTTCCTTTCTCCAGCCTCTCTGAGGCGTGCTCCTGCCATTTGTGGTTGAATGGGTGAATCACGGCTTGCGAACGAGCATCAAGATGCCCCAGACACCACGGTCATCGTTTTCATCCTCGGGCGCCTCGTCCCGGGGCAAGAGCGTACAGTTCCAGCTTCCATCGAGCAGTCGTTCTTCCCAATCGCCCAGCCAGCGTCAGACCATGCCACACGCGGGCTTACCGGTCTTCCAGGACCACCTGATGGCCCACGACCTCCCCATTCCGACGACTGAGCACGCCTCCACGCCTCCTCGACCCCGCTTCCACGAAGGAAGCAACGTTGGTGCAGCTGTCAAGGAAGAATCTGCCGACGTCATGCTATCTCCAGTCTCCGAGGCAACTCCCCCGGCCGGTAAAGAGCGCATCTACTTCTTCAAGAGGATTGCTGACGGCATCCCGCACGTCGACGTTCTCTTCCAGGTGGGGGAGGGGGAGCTCCTTCCGGGCACTCCCCAGTACGGTATTGAGAATGGTCTGTGGGAAGCCACGGACGGTCTCTTCGTTTTTCGTCAAACGGGACCTCGATTCAAGGTGTTGCAGTCGGCCGTCAGCGCCATGTTTGAGGAGAAGGGCACGTCGAGAGCCGTCGTCAGAGAGCATATGGCTCTGAAGACTGCCGCGTTCGTTGGCAATCGCGATGCCCACGGCGAGTTGAACATCCTCAAGCTTACGATGAGCGGCAATTTTTTCGAGAACCCGACCGGCCGGCAAAGGGACATGATCTTGCACCGTGGCAAGTGGAGGGACCGCATCAAACAGCTCGCCCTGATTCTGGGCCTCAATATGCGCACCTTCTACGACGGCGGCGGCCGCAAGGCTACCCCGGAGGACTACGGAAACTGGGCCGCGGGACACTGCGAGAAGAAGCTCTCGACCTTCGTTGTCTACACGTTACTGCACAGGTTCGGCTTCCGCGTCAAAGATCTCACCAAGGAGGATCTGGATCTGCTCAAGAACACCCTCATGGAGCGCGGGCTACGCCCGCGATTCGAGATCCACCTCACGCGCGCGCCGTGTGGCAGTGCCAGGAAGCCTGGCTGTTGTATCCAATTCGTGCATAGACTCGGATACGCCACGGGCGTTGATTTCGAGATTCACTCATGGGAGGACAACGTCATCCTCGACGGCACTGTGCCTCCCCGCCCCCCAGCCAAGGGCGCCAACCTCGAGATTGTTGCTGAGATCGAGCGGCAGAGGGCGGTGAACCTTGATGAGAACGAGGATCAGGACGAGGATGAGGAGTCGGCAGACTTCGACTTCTACCTCGCCTCCCAGTACGAAGACAATTGGAGAGGTATCGTCTTCGACGGTTTCGACCCGGCCCAGGACGAGCCAGCGCCAGACCCTAGGCGTCAGCCATCCCCGGCATCGACCATCTCGCCCGAGGCTCGTGAAAATTTCGCCAAGACGATCCAGCGCAAGTTCGGCCGCAAGGAGAAGCGCCCGCCCGACGACATTATCAAGCCCTACCCGCCAACCCCGGTCACAGAAGCGGAATGGTCACAGATTTACGACCGGAGCGCGTCCGCATCGCAGCAGCCCACTGCCACGCAGACACTAGGTAAATCAACGCCCCGAGACAACAAACTGGCGGCCGGCTAACACGATGCTGGGACAGGGGGGTCTGCTATTGCCTCTCGGCTCGGGGGATTGCGGCGCTTCACGCGCCGGATTGGTTGATGGAGTTGTAATTGATGTCGGCAGTTTTGGGAAGATGGAACGAGATCACGATCAGGATGAACTTGATGATGATGATGGTGGTGGGACTACTTGCTTGTTGCAACTCGAAACAATGTTGCACATAATTCTGGCTCTTTCTTTTTTCTCTTTTTGTCAGCGAGGAGGATATATGTCTTCTTAGTGATTGGTTCAGGTTCAGATTTAGGCACAGATCAGGAAAAGGGGATGTGGCCTCGCTTGGGGTTGAAGGCCAGCTGTTTCCATGATCAAACAAGTTTTGATCCCAGACGAGGTTTCAATTCAAGAATCGATAGATTTTCAAATCCGTTTCGAGTTATACGTTGAAGCTACTCGTTGTCCGCACGTTACTGCTTTCTTTCCCAGATGTGATCGACGTGTTGGCTTAATCACTCCATAAGATTCCCACACGCAGGACATTACCCAATCCTCCGTGCAAGCCAACACCTTCTCGATTTCCAATATGCGACATGAACTAGAGGCAAAATCTCCCGCCAAAGAAGGCTCAACGCAAATGGAAGAGCCTTTGGATTTTGGAGGATCTCTTGTCCGATCAGCCAGGAATCAAAGGGCCAATCAATCAATCCACGAGCTTAGTTAGCAGAGAATCACGATTCCCGTCCTCTGCCTCGTAAATAGCGCAGGTTTCGGCCTTGTAGACCTCTGCAGATGTCTTTCCCGATCTCAACGTCGCCTCGGTCTCAACGTCGCCTCCATGCGGCGGGTTTCCTCCCTCATCATCTCCTCCATGCGGCGGAGTTCCTGTCTCATCATCTCCTCCATGCGGCGGAGTTCCTGTCTCATCATCTCCTCCTCGTGGCGGATTTGCTCTTCCATCGTTGCCATCCTCCTCCTAGCAAAATTAGATCTATCAGCATGATTAGCGTCTTTTCCATCTGGAGGAAGACTGTGCGCCATTAGCATGGATTGAATCTGATGCAAGGGACACAGCAAGCAGCAATCATACCCCGCCACGCGATCATCTTACTTACGTATCATTGTTCGTAGGCTTCGGGGTTTCATCGGCCTCGCTCGCTGCCGGCGTGTATTCTACTAGAAGCCGTCAACATAATACTCCCAAATCAGGCCAGTGACACGGTCAACTAGTCGTGGAAGGTTGGTTTGAGGGTGTTCTTCGGCATACCTTCGGTTGAGGACTTGGGCGATGACGAGGATTCGGAAGCCGGCGGCGCCCGCTCCTTTTTATACTCGGCCTCGTAGAACTCGGATGGGGTCTTCTCTCTTTTTTCCTCGGCCTCGAAGAACGCGGAAAGGGCATTGTCGCTCGCTATCAGGGTGTACCGCTTCTCCTCAGCGTCGAGAATCCTGCGCCGGTGCCACTCCTTGTACTCCGGCCACGTCCTGATCTCGGCGTCCGTTATGCTGCGAGGACCCGCTAGCGAGGAGAACGACTGCAGGACGCACATGTCGACGGCGACCAGGCCGACGTCCTCGATAAATCTCTCCAGAGTGATCTAGACCGAGAGAGCCCGACGTGTTAGCGTTCTGAATCCTGCTAGGGGGTGGACATGCCTGCGCGAAGGAGGTTTTCCACCGCCAACGGCAAGGGGGACTTCTTACCTCGTAGTACGCCTCCAAGTAGTCCAAGATCGCGAGGCTTTCGGGGCAGACCGCCTCAGCACTTTTTCGGGTGTCGTCAATGAGGCGTTCAATGAGTCCAGTTGTGTCAATGAGGGGAGGCTTTGGCCCGAAAGGGTTCAATGGGGGAGGGTTGAGCGCCTCTGTGGTCGAAAAGTAGAGATTGATCGAGGAAGTGAGGAACTCCTTCTGGCGCGCGAGCTGGATCTCTTGGACCGCGTCGACGAGCTGCTTTGTGAACGCCACCGGCCGGCGGTAATGCTCGAGGAACATGGAGATCTTGGCGTGCAGTTCCGTCCGCATGCGGTCGGTCGCGGGCTCGGATAAGCGACTGAGGTTGACCGCGGCACCCGAGGGGCCCTGTTCGATGACGCGGCGGGCGATCTCGCGCGTCGACCTGCGGACGGCGTCTATGACCTGCTCCGCCATGCTCCTCGCGATCGCCTCCCAGGGGCTGGACTGCTCGATGAACAGGTCGTAGAGGACCTGGGCGTTGAAAGAGCCCGGCAGCTCGCGGCCCTTGACGTGGTCGAGGCGCTCGCTGATCTCGGAGAGCAACTCGGACCTCCTCATTTCGTTACCTTTGAGGTTAGAATTGCGATACGTTGCGATCCCCGTCCCCAACGGAATCTTCCCCACGAGCCGACGCTTCTGTCCGCCCGACGCCATTCGAAAGTTGAAGCCCGCGCGGATCTCCCGAAGCTCGACGGCGAGGCGCTTCACGTGCCAATCTTGCCCCCCGGGGGCGCGGCAGACGGGATTGGGGGAGAGGGCATCCACGGCCGTCCTGACCAGCTCCGAGAACCGCGTCCTGCCAGCGAGGGAGTGCCGGCGGTACTCGGCGGTCGTGAACTCCGGCGACTCGAGCGATTCGCAGAGTGTCTCGCATTCGAGGATCTCCGACTTGATAGTTGCCCGAAGCGTGGACGCGTAATCCTGGGTATGTATCCATAATTTAGAGCACGCGTGGGATCTGAGCATAGGGGCTTCCTCCTTGCTGGCCCTCAAACCGAACTCTACCCACTCCTTGACGAACCAACCGAGCTCGAGTGTCATGCACCCGCCCAGGAGGTGATCGAAGGACTGTACGTAGTGGGAGTAATTCTTTCCGAGCCCGGGGGTTGGCCTGCGACCGTCTTCCGTCCCGAGCATGACGCCGAGCATCCGTTTGCCCTCGGTCCTCCGGATGATCTCCACGATGCGTTGCTGGCCAGCATTCCTTGATGCCGAAATGACTGGCACGATGATGGCTGAGACAGTCAGTGCACATCTCTGCACGATGTTGTCGAAGTTGCCGGCTGTGTAACTGGGCGATGCGGAGTCGCCTGGCGAGAGTAGCCCTGGAAGATGGCTGACGGACAGGTAAGGACAACGGGGACCGTGGATCTCGACCCGGACGATGTCGTGCACGTACTCACCCTCGTCGTCTTTGACTCCGAGGGCGTCGCTGACGCGGTTGAAGGTATCGCAGAGGTCCAGTTCGACGGAGCCTCCGGTGTGTGACTCAACCTCCTCTCTGAAGCAGCGAAGGCGATCTTGTTCCTCGTTTGATCTCTTGGGGGAGGGGACGATGGTGACGGTTGCTTTATTCCGCTCGTCTCCCAGCTTGTCTTTGGGCGAGGACTTAGCGAAGGGCGAAGGGGACGTGTTGACCATGATGCGGAACTGATCGCAGACTTTCTGGTCCGGGAAGAAGGCGTCGCACAGGGCCTCCAGCACCGACTTGCGGTTGGTCGACCGGTCGCCGCAGAGTACCATCTGCGGGAGGTTGACATGTCGGTATAGCCCCCTTTGGCGGAGCTTGCTCACCACGGTGAGGATATCGTCTCCGCTCATCCTGTGAATGTGGGAGACCGATTTGCGTTGAAAAGATCGCGAATCTATGAGATTGGGGAGAAGTTCGTTCCCGTCAAAGAGTTCAGGGATTTGACACGGCAAACAAGATAGTCCAAGAAGAAAGGAATTCCGGGATTTGAATGCGGACCGGAGGGCTTAAATGGGAGGAAGATGCCAGCCCGTGTGCTTCGTATAGGTGTCATTATGCTGCAAGAGAGCAAAGTATCTGTCAATACGAAGGCACGATGAAGGCATACACGCCAGCCACGTCGTCCGCACTGTGGAGGAGGTCCCAAGGTTGATGCAGGCGCAGCCCCATCGGGGACTCCAGACCGGCAATTGCGCTGCAACTCCCGACGGACTTGAAGGGAACGACATGCGCCGTGGCTGTTTTAGAGTTGAGGCGTCGAGGGGTAGCTGCCTTCTATGATCCATCACAAGACCGTGTTGGGAGCGAAATCCCATCATTTGCTGCTTCGCAAAAAACAAAGCACGCTATTCCACCCACGGATTTGGTCGTCAGCGTCCTGCTGCCTGTGCAAGTTCAACGATGTTTTTAGTACTGAGAACGATGGAAATAAAAGCCTTGTTTTCTCAAAACAAAGAACTTCAGTCGGCGCCGAGACCTAGCCGTTCGGAACTTGTAGGCTTCGACGCTGACGATTCCAACGGCAGCGGCGTTTAACATGAGTCAGGCTGCAAAAGAATTGAGAGAGACTTGAAAACTACGTCTAACTCAGGTTCTCGAACGTACGACTTGACGCAACGACTCTCTTGACTAGGTACATCACTTGCTGAGTCCACGACCCTACACACCCACATGAGCGACAAGCAGTACGACTTTGGGGAAAGCTTTCATGACGGTCAAGTTATTACTCCTCTCAATATGATGTCACCAATCTATGCCTCAATCATGTCCCAGGTCTATCTTCAAATGTTTGACACTGCGTCCGAAATCTTTAAGGGGAGTCTGACTCGGACCGCTCGCCCTTGAGCTCCTTGTGCGTGGCTTCTCCCTTTGCATCCGTCCGGAACTGCACCTCCTCCTCCCTGAGCTGAGCCATGAGCGTCTCGTTCGCCTTCCAGACGGGCTTGATCTCGAACAGCCGGTCAATCTTCTCGAGCGGCACGTGGCTCGTCTCGGGGATGAGGAAGAAGGCGAAGAAGAAGGCAAGGAACGAGAGCGCGGCGAAGAAGAAGTAGACGCCGTAGCCCATGGCCGCGAACATCTGCTCCGTGAAGCGCGAGACGAGGAAGTTGAAGAGCCAGTTGCTGGCCGTCGTCGCGCCGCCAGCGAGGGAGCGGAAGTTGGGGTCGAAGAATTCCTAGAGAACGGTTAGCCAGTTGATAAACCATCAATGAGTGCGTGGATCAGACGTACAGAGTTGATGACCCAAGGTGTACCGTTCCACGTCGGGGTATAGACGGCGGTCCACAGGTAGAAGAAGACGATGGCGGCGTAGCCGCTGCCGGTCAGGTGGTCCTGCGGGTTCTTGGTCGGGTCGACGATGCAGACGTAGGCGCCGATTACCCACATGCACACAGAGCCGGTGATGGCACCGATCAGCAGCAGCTTGCGGCGTCCGAGCTGGTCGACCAAGAAAAGGAGCCAGACGAAGGTCATGACGGCCTTGATGACGCCGAAGATGCCGGTCATCAGGTTCACCGTGTTGGGGTCGATGCCGATGCTCTGCGTAAACGGACCGTCAGTTGTCAAACACTTCATACTAGCAGAGGTGCTTGCCACCAAAGGAGCGAGCGGGCTTACCGAGAAGATGGTCGGGCTGTAGTAGTTGATGGCATTGATGCCGGACCCGTTCTGCCAGAAGAACAGCATGCAGCCGAGGAACAGGCGCCACTGCAGGTTCGGGCGGGCGCCAAGGGCCTGGAACGGCTGCCAGAAGCCGAGGCCGACGGTGGCCTTCTGCGTCTCGTAGATCTTGTCGATGGCCGCGATCTCCTCCTGGATGTAGATGTCGTTGGGCTCCAGCTGGCGGATCCAGCAGAGGTTCTCCATCGCCTGCTTCCTGTAGTCCTTCAGGAAGAGCCATCGGGGGGACTCGCGGATCCACATGGAGCCGAAGAGGAGCAGGCCGGAAGGGATCAGCTGCACGGCGAATGGGATCATCCACTGCGTGCGGCCCGAGGGAACGTGGGCCTCGACGCCGAACTTGGGGTTGTTGTTAGTCGAAGACAAGTGAAAAGGGGGAAGGGATTCAACTCACGTTGATCCAGAATCCGACCAGGCCACCAATTTGCCAGCCGAGTTCATATAGACCGACGAGACGACCGCGAATCGCCGGCGGGGAGAGTTCTGAGATGTAGATGGGAATGATGTTCTGTAATAACCATCCGGTCAGTCTTGAAACCAAGACACCAACATTATCCCTTTGACCGTCTTGAACTTACAGATGCAATACCAGTTCCCAGACCCGAGAAAACACGTCCGGCATAGAGAATTCCCAGTCCCAAGTCTCCATTGGCGCCACATGTCAATCCAGCTCCCAGGGAGAAGGTCGTAGCACCGATGGCCAGGCACCACTTGCGGCCGATGAAGTAGCTCATGCAGTACGTAAGCAGCGCGCCGAAGAAAGCTCCAGCAACGAAGAGCGACACGATGTTCTCGCTAATGAGGTTCCTCTCCGCGGCCGAGACCGCATCGAGGCCGAACTCGCGCTTGAAGGAGTCAAGCTTGACCGTCGTGCCGATGAAGGCGCTCGTGTATCCAATCATGCAAGAACCGCACGAGGCGATGATGGCAAGCACGTAAATGCGCCAGTTGTACACCGAGGGCGGCGTCGGCCGCTCTTCGACGACTGTGAGGATGCCCATCGTTGCTCCGTTTGAGGTGTTGACGATGGTCTTCGGGGTTGGTGGTGGGCAGTCGAAAGGTCAAGTCGATAGAGAGACGAAAAGTGACCGATGAAGAGGAAAAGGAGAGCAGACTGAAAAGTTCGACGTCCCCCGTCCGTCACTAAGTAGTGCCTCCCGGTGGAGAAACCCCATAACGCATGAGCTGAATCTCCAGAGTAGCCCCGGCACCCTGACTTTGGGGCGACATGGCTTGCTCTGGGGGTTTCTCCCTCTCCGCGACTCGGGGTTTGGAGAACTGGGGAACTGACAGATGGGACAGCATGCACGTTCGCAATGATAGGATGGGGGTTCAGTCTGGACGATGTCGGCGAGACGAGCGTGTTCCAACTCCGCGTCCCCGTTCCGCCCTTCGTCACCTTGTTGCATCCATTCCATGGACCCCTTCTCGAAAAACCCATCACCGGTCCCACCACACCGTCCGATAGGGCCGAAACACATGCCCGGGGTTGCGTTTTTCCCCGTGGAGCGTCCTGCTTGAGAACTCTTTTCCCCATGGAGACGCTGGAGGTGGCAGCTCGGGGGATGGCGAATGAGCGTCATTATTTATCTCGCATATCCTCCCCCGCTGATACTCTCTCGCCCCGGAGCTAGCTGGACGTTTATCGAGTCGTCGAGTGACAAATGGGCATTACTTGAATGAGAACCTTCACTTCGTCACTCTCGGACATCTGCCGACACGGCCCGTGCTTCGGCTGGGTCCGATTGCGGGCCGCCGCTTCCAAGGCGGGAGCCAAGGAGAGCCAAGAGAATGAGGCACTTACGATTGAAGGCACATTATTCGTCTCTAGAGGTATGGGCATGGGGGCTTTCACTCAAGGAATATCACTTATGACGGCTTTTCTCATCCGTAGTTCATCTGTCGCTTTGATCTTCACTTGAATCGTAGAGAGGTAGGTACTCATATCAGCTTGTCTATCCTCTTCAAAGCTCTGCCGTCTCCTTAGCAAACGAGACAACAATGAATTCTCCCTGAGAAAGGGGCAAACTTGGGGATAATGAACAGCAAAACCACCAAAGCAAGTTTTCACAATTTTCCCATTGACGCAATCCACGGCTTATGGCATAATCCCTTCCAAAGCGGCAAGTCATGACTCCCGTTGAGCACCGACCCTCCCGTTCTTCCGGGTATGCTCTTAGCCGGTGATAAGTATTGACCCGGGCACCGTGCCAAGCCCCCGCGCGCGAGCACGGCTCAACCGTGCCGCCATGCCCTCCGACGGAGCCGCAAGTCGTCGATCCTTGGAACGACACATCATCGGCGAGGTTCCCGAGCCGCTGAGGGCAATTGAATCTTCCCATTGCGAACTACCGGTTACAGTATTTGTAGCCACTGATTGTTATCTGGATGACCACCTGGAAGTACGTTCGTCCATTGCGTCAATCTGCGCGCGGTAAATTGCCTCGCTGCGGCTGTAACACCCGGCAATAATTTCGCATTCGTTCTGTGGCTGACATTATTCTTCATTGCTGGTAGTTAAGAATGGGCGAATCCCAGCTGTTTTCTAGACAGTTGCCTGCTTGAAAAACGGACTACTTCGCATCCGACTTCGAAGCGAGTCTGTTGTGAGAGGATTGCCCAGCAAGAAGAATGCAGCGGGCCGGGAAGAAGCGACTCACTCGGCACCAGAAACCAGCACATCTCTCCGGTACAATTCTCAGCACATCTCCCCAGACCGTTGGCCTCGGGTCTTTTCTCGGTGTCTTCAACGTGCTTTTGCCATCTTGGCCTGTGTTGGCGAGGGGATGTTGTTGTTGTTGTTGTTGTTGTATTTAACGCCATAGCGGCAAGGACGCAGCCGTCCTTGCGGCAGACCTCCCAAGGGGTATGTGGCGTGGAGAGCCGTAGGCTCAGGCTATCTACTGTACAGTACATGGCCCTTTCCATCGTCCTCTAGTTCTTGCCTATAAACTAACATAGTTCGATCTATCCCTAGTTCCCACTGGTTCCCTAGTTCTGTTATATCTATTTGGGCCCTTATTGAGGGTTATTTGTACGTACGGGACCGGGCCTTAGCCTAGTCCTAGTAGCGCGGACAGACCTTCTAGAAAAAGTCTATCACGCAGAGGAAGGCCTAGAAGCCTTGATAATCAGTAATTAGCCCCTTAAAATAAAGTTCGAGAGACCCCATAGGTCCTATCGGGTCTAACTTCTTCAAAGGGTAGAGGGTAGGCCACTATTACCTCCTCACTAAGGTCTTTCGACAGTAGACCAGGTGGTCTACCTCTTTTACCTCCCTACAGGAGCAGGTAAGGAGGGCTTCTGGGTAGTTAAAGCGTTAGTAGTACTGTTCAAAGTCTCCATGGCCCGAACGGGCTACTAGGAGGTGGTATAGAATAGCCCGCGGCAGGCCTAGTTCAGGGGGGCAGGTAAGGGAAGCCTTGAGCCCTAGTTGGGTATATCGGGTTGACCCCTCTTGCCTCCACCAGCGTCTGTGTTGGGCTTGTAGGCGTTCCTTGGAGAGTCGTTTGATCCCTGCTATTGTGGCCAGTTGGCCTCGAGGGACTGGGAGTGTGGTGCCTTCCTTGGCCAGTCGGTCTGCCTCTTCGTTGCCTTTGATCCCTTGGTGCCCTGGGGCCCAGTGGGTTTGTACGTTGTATATTGTGATGGCTTCCTTAATCTCTAGGAAGGCTGTTTGCGAGGATATCGGTATCTTACTCCGTATCCCTTGTATCACACTAGTATTGTCGATATAGATGTGTATAGGTTGACCTTGGGAGGTTAGGAGGGCCCGCCGGAGCCCTACCCTCGCCCCTTTAGCCTCGCTATCAAACACTTCTGCCAGGCCTAGCCGGCCATAGCCTTGGGCAACCCATCTGCTACCCCGGTAGATAACAAACCCATACCCAGTAGCCCCACTTAGCACCTTCGAGCCGTCCAAATAGACGACTATGTGGTTATCTGGTACTTTCTTTAGCCAGGCCTTGAAAGCCCTAGCTGCCTCCTTTTTTGTCTGTGTAACTATAGGGTCTTGGGACCCCGGGAGGTATTGTAGTTACTGTAATAAGGGCCTTAGGCCCTTTGGTAGGAGCTCGGCTGTTTGTTGTAGCCTTGTTGGTTGCCTTCCCTGTTGTGAGATCCTTAGGACTAGGGGGTGGTGTTGGTCTATCTTTCGTAGCCGTACTGTAAAGTTTAGGTGGGCTCCTTTAAGGGCTAGCTTACTAGTAGGTAGGCCGGTATCCTTTAGAAGGCTATTTGTTGGGGTTGTCCTCTATACTAGTAGAACGGCCCTTACTGTAGTTATAATAACAGTATTTACTTTCCGTATAAGACCTTTTTATTTTAAGCCTCTATACTAGGTCTATATACTATATAGAGCCGTTAGGAGGATATATAAGGTTACCGCCTTTTAGGCCGCCTACGCTAGGATCCCTCTTTTTGTGTTCGTTAAGTATTGTAGAAATTATGCTGCCTTTATTGCCCTAGTTACTATTGTTTCGATATAGTATCGAAAGGAGAGCCCCCTATTAAACTAGATACCTAGCTAGTAGATAGGCTTTTTTAATACCTTAATTTCGAGGTTATTAGTTTTAATTCTAGGGGGATCCCTTATTTAGTTATATTTCCTAGTAAAATAAATAGTCTCGTACTTAGTTAGATTAAAAGTAACCTTATTCTTAACCCTCTATTTAAAAATAGTTAATATCTCTTTTCTAAGAGTAAGGGTATTATTCTTAGGGGATAGGCCTATAGTTATTAGATTAATATTATCTATATAACTAAATCGAGCCTTTAGATTATCTATTAGGATATCTACTATATAGAGTAAAAAGATAATAGGGGACAGTAGAGACCCCTAAAGTAGTCCACAGGTTAGGGAGAAGTCCTCTGTTATAGTCCCTTCAAGCCTGACCCTTGTGGATTGTTTAGAGGTAAAGGTATAGATAAGTCTAATTAGGCTAGTAGGCCAGCCCTGTTAACGAAGCCTGATGGTAAGGCGGTTCCGCAGGACTAAATCGAAGGCCCCCTTAACATCCATAGTAACTAGTATTACTATAAGTCCCTTGTTAAGGGCCCTCTCGATATCGTAGGTAAGACAGGTTATAAGGTCGACTACTGATTGGCCTATAAGGGCCCCTATTTGCTGTGGGCTAGCTACCTTCTCTAGTAAGGTTAAGTAGGTCATCCTCCTAACTATTAGCCTTTCGAACCCCTTGCCTAGACAGGATAGAAGGGATATTAGCCACCAGGATCCAACCTTAGAGAGGTCTGTTTTCTCCGGTTTTGGGATCATAACTACCTCCGCCCTATGGAAGGGTCGTAAGTAGTAGCCGGTTTGGATATAGGCCTCGAAGAGTTGTCTAATAGGTTCTACTAGGATATCCTAGTAGACCTTAAGTAGCCTTATTGTTATTCTATCGATCCTAGGGGTCGTAGCCTTTGTAAGAGTGGCCTCTCGTACTTCTTCTAGGCTAACAGTCCTGCCCTAGGGTATCTAGCGTTTTAGGACTACTGGGACCTTAAAGGGGTCCTTACGAAGGTCGTTTTGGGTATTGAATCTCTTAAGGAGGGCCCGCCAAAGTGCCTGGGCCTTCCCTTAGCTGTCTTTATAGGTCTAATCCTTTAGGACTATTAGGGGTGACTTAACTTTAAGGGTAGCTTTCTACTAGTCCATAATCCAGTATAGGTTATAGTTAGACGAGACCCCTTCGATCTTCCTAGTCCAGTAGGCCCTTTTAACCTTTCTAACTATATCTAGGAAGGTCTCCTATTCCTCATAGGTTGCGAGATAGGCTTGCTGGCTGTGGGCCTCCCGGGAGGCTTGGTGAGCCCTAGAGCACTCTTCTGTCCACCAAGGGGCTCCCTTTCCATTACCCTGCTATCTCCTTCCTACTGCCTGGGTTGCTGTAGAGAAGAGGCTGACTATCCTGTCCGTCTGGACGTCTAACTTAGCTGGGGATAGTGGGTCTTGTAGTATAGGTATGGACGTAGCCTCTATTTTGATAAGGTCTTTAAACTGGGGTAGTACTATATCTGGTACTAATAGTATTTCTGTTTGTTGTATCCGATGTGTGAGGGCCAGCCCTCAGAACGACCAGTGTCGTAGCTTTTAGGCCAAAAAGCCTAAAAGCCACAACAGCCACAGCCCTAATAGTCAGAGTGTGGCGTATAACCGTAAGCTAAGCAAGGCCTCAGCATAAGCTTTACAGACCCCTTATATTTAGTTATAATCGAGTATTTGTGCCATTACTTGTTTTATACTGCGAAGGGCTGGACCCGGGCTTATTCAACCGTAGGGGTAGCCGAATACTGTTTATTTCAAACTAGGGAAAGAAA
>WIGM01000595.1:11894-27506 GCA_014235935.1 Colletotrichum musicola | reverse complement strand
CTCCTCGTGACTCGAAAACATGGAACTTGGTGGTAGGCAGCCCTGTGGCTTGGTTCGGTGGGGATGAGAAGAAAAGTTAACTCTGCCATCAAGGTACGAAACTTTTTCAATCTTGAAGACCTTGGTGGCCATAAAGCACAGAGTTTTTCACACCTCTGCCCCGGACCAAGTTTTTAAAAGCCCCGCCGCACTCCTCGACCTGGTTTCTCTGTCCTTTTTCATCTCCTTTTCCATCTTTCTACGTCTTGTTCTCCCGTCTCATACACCGAAAAACAGCAACGATGTCCGGCCTCGGGACTCCGCCAATCCTCAAACTGCCAGTCGAGCTCCTTCGGATGGTCGTCGGCGACCTCGAGCTTCACGATGAGTTCTGGGCGTCCCATACCTGCAGGGCCATCAGGGCCGTGCTGAAACGGAGGTGCTGGCCGCACACCGTCTCCTCGCTCCCCCGATACCGTCGATTCGAGTTCTGGGTCGGCCTCGCCGAACCCCTGAGCGACTACGTCGTCTGCGCGGCTTGCTGCAAGATGCACAAGGCCGGTAAGGAGGACACCCCCGGGTCCCCGCAAGCTCCTAAGTGTCAAAAGCACCCCAACTACCAGCTCGACCTCTCTTACCGGCTGCGGCACTCGCACGTCCAGACGGCCCTGAAGCTGGCGGCCCGGATGGGAGCGGGGGCGGCGACGGACGCTGACCGGAAACGCTTCGAAAACATCATGGCCCCGTTCAGCGTGGGGCGTCGTGCCCCCGTAACGCTGTATTACTGCGCTCAGCCAAAGGTGGTCGGCGGCCGGTTTCTCCTCTTCGCGGAGCACAGCTTCCGGCCTCTCTTTATGCCAACGTTTGAGTCTCTTTTGGATTGGGGGACGGGGCGCATGTGTCCACACTTGACGAGCACGCTGGGGGACGGGGCTATGTATGCTCCTGGTCTGCAAGACACCACCCGGGCCGCATTACTTGACGGAACGCAGGAGGCTCATGGCCACTGCCAGCGCTGTCCGACGGATTACAGCATTCACTTTCGTGATGCTGATATAGTCTGCCGCTCTTGGCGTGACCTCGGCTCGTATCAGTCCCCGATGGCCGAAGCATGGACGGTGCATGTAAGGACGGCAAGGAACAACATCAGGGACGGTCCAACCATGCCGCACGAACCCGGCAGTGTCAGAAGGATGTACCTGGAGGGAAAATAGAGAGAGAGAGGTGAGGTTTCGAGTGTTTGGTCGTACGGACGAGATCGTCGCCTTCGTTGTGGTATTGGCGATGATGTCGAGTCGGACTTCATGTCAGGATGGATAGCATATCCCGTCTAATTGGAAGACCTCTGAGCATGCAGCTTTTGACATGCCATCTGTTTTTGTAGCCATCTCCAGTCAGTTGTAGCATCAAGAAGATACAGAGCCTCAACCAGACATGTTTGGAAAGGGGGCAATGAAATAATACCTTGATGTCCCAAGCCCCCCCTCGAGGTTGGTGGTTTGCAGCCTTTCCAAGGACAAAAGAGTTCGCAATGCTTGTAGCCATTTCCGATTTCTTGACCCATGAGGTGCCTTTTGAAAACCTTGTTCCAGTTGTCACATTGGTTGTCGTTTATAATGCCCACAGTGCTGTGAAAAGCAGTGTCCATCACCGCCTGGGAAGTATTCCACCGGGCTCCTTCCTGTCTTGATCAGCAATATTTAATATTGGCAAGAGCGACCATAACAGCAACAGCACTGGGGATTCACTTGCTCTTCGCCTTGGAATCCTATACTTCTTTGCCACAAGAGGCAACAGCCCATTGCTCTGCAACCCTCAAGGCACACCTACCAACCCAACTTCACCCACCTTTTTAAGCAACAATATCCAAACCAAGTATCACAAACCACCAACCACTGCCGCCCCCACGATGTGCAACTACATCTTCACCGTCCACAGTGACTGCTCCCACAAGCAGTACCAAAACACTTTCAAGTGTCCCGAGGCCCGCGGAAGTGCCCTCTTTCAGTCATATTCGAACCTCTCCCTCAGCCAAACCGTGCACCTGCCTGCCAGCACTCCCAAGCAGATCCCAGAGCCGCTGTGCAGTGGCCGGATCAGAAACGCAGTCAGGCCTGTGACTGGTCTCTGCCGCGCCTGCATTCACGAGGAGAGAGAGAAGCAGCAGAAGCTTGGTAAGTGGGCGGGCCTCCTCCTGCCTGCTCCAGATGGCTGGGCGACACCAAGGGCACCAGGAGAAGGGTCGAAACTGACGATGGGCAGACGCCCAGCAGGCCCAAGAGGAAACCAGCACAGCGACACGCGTTCGGCAGAGCATTCTCGGACTGGAGCAGCTCGTGGCAGCCACGAAGCCATTGGACCTGGACGAGTAAGCTTTGGATTTGATCACTTGGTATCGCCAGGGCTACAAACTACGATTCAAAGCCCATCACGGAGAGGAGCAAGTCACGGAAGAAGTCGACGGAGGGGAGTTTTGCAGAGAAAGGTACGCATCGCGAGAAGATGCGGAGGTGACACTGGATATGGAGGAAGTCACGATTGGATTTGACGGTGCAGGTTGGAAGTCCAGTGACACGGAGGGACCTACGGATAGGTGACCTCGACAGGGAGAGAATGCGGGGCAGAATGGACCGGTCCAGGGTATGGCACCACTTTTTGGCATTCGCAGCGCCAACAATCCGGGCAGGCAAGACTGGCATGGCACACTGATGACTGGATGCCGCCGAGCAGAATTGGTGAGGAATTGGGAAGCCGCATTGGGCAGAACGACCGGAGGAAGGAGGGGGATCGGCCGGTGGCGGTCCATGCTTCCTGCGCAGCTGCGGTCATTGGTGGCTTCCCAGCCACTGGCATTTCGACTGGGCTTCCAGAAGGAAGTTCTTAAACACCGGGGGCTGTCAACTTGATTAGAAGACCACTACCTAATCACCTCATGAATCAGAAGATATTATGACAATTCTTCTAGAAGCAAATGCGACGGCGATCCAAGACATGACAGCGTGATAGGCCCAGCGCCATGTTTCCGTGGATTCTTCAGAGGGAGGGGTCCGCTGCAGCTTGCCCCGAGCACCTGACACCGGGGGCGCCAAGGCGACCCGTCTGCGCCGTTGCGGTACCTTGCGCGGGTCGCAGGGCGGGCGCTGTCATGCCCTGTTAGGGTGGTTTTGGTTCGCATGATGAAGATTGGGAGCTCCCGTCGTGTTCATCCCGTAGAGATTCATGCCAGCATCGTACCTTACCTGCCTTCCTGCGCTAGGTACCCGGCCTTAGTAGCGATATGCGAATTAAAGGGTCCAATAGCTGACATGGCGAACTCAATTGCTGGCGTACTATGTGGTGCTACGTATGTACTCAGAACTGGATGTACAGATACATGGGATCCTGCCATTCCCCAATGGATGGCACCTGCACCAACCTCCATGCACCTGCACCGACTGCCCCTGCCTCACCGAACCCACCTGCTCTCCACCATGAGCACCTACCTCCCTAGGTACCCCGACCTCACGTAGCAGCGATGGATCCCCTCCTCCCACACGACGACATGCGCCTGCCACCAACGACACTGTGACCTCGCCTTCCTCGCCTGAATACGACCGACACCTGCCGACGCACCTTAGCCTCGCCTACCTACCCCGTCTGCCCGCCGCCCCGTCTTCCCCATCCACCTTCCTCGACTCCAGGTCGACATCATACTTCGCCAACTTCATACCCGACATCACCCCCATCGCTCCAAGTCCAATTTTGCTCCTCGTTGCTCTGGCTTTGCTTCCGCTAGCATCCATCTCTTCTTTCGTAGCATTGTGCCCATTGTTGCATGCGTAATCAGTAATTAGATCCCCCCACCACGCTACCGCTCGAAATGGCTGCGAAGAAGGCACGCCAGAGGATCAGCTATGGTGAGTCTCTATCAGCCGGCCGTAAAGGTCGCGTGCTCTTTTGCGCCTCTGTCGCATCTCTCGCGCGCTTAGCCGACACGATGACCCGACCCCGCACGTCCACTCCGTCGAGCGCATCGACTCCACGTCTCTGCAATCGCGAGACCGCCCGTGGCCTCGTCCACCTCGCCTCGTCCTCGTGCTGTGCACCCAAACACACCGTGGCAGCTGGTGCTAATCCGTCATGTCGTGGCAGTCCTCGAGCCCCCCGCAAATTCCCAAGGCGGCGGCCATAGACTCGGCGTAAACGGCCTCGCCGTCGACAAGGACAATGCCCTCCTGTAAGATCCCGAGACGTGCATGATCCAGCGGCCCCGATCCGCACGCCCTGCCCACACTCGCTCCCAGCGCCGAGCGCCCAGCTGACATGACGTCTCCGCCTGCAGGTACTCGGGTGGTCGCGATGGCTGCATCTGCGCCTGGAACACCAACCTCGATCTCAAGGGTCGCAGCCCGCCCCCCGACAAGAAGCCCAAGACCACTTTCCACTCCCAGACCCAGGCGCACATGTCCTGGATCAACGACATAGTCCTCGCCGCCAACAACTCCGCCGTCGTAACTGCCTCCCAGGACTTGACCGTCAAGCTCTGGCGCCCCCATTCCGAGACGACACACATCCCCGAGAAGATTGGCGAGCACGCAGACTACGTGAAATGTGTGGCCACGCCCCCCGGCGGTTCTGCCAACTGGGTTGCCTCGGGCGGCTTCGACCGAAAGATATATCTGTGGGACCTCAACGGAGGCGGAAAGACTCTCGAGATCGATACCAAGGGGGAAGAGGTCACCGAGAAGGGTTCCATCTACGCCTTGAGCGTCGGCCACAACATCATGGCCAATGGCGGGCCCGAGTCTGTCGTCCGTCTCTGGGACCCTCGCACCGGAAAGAGGGTCACCAAGTGTGTCGGCCACACCAGCAACGTGCGCGGAATCCTCTTGAACGAGGCTGGCGACAAGGTCCTGACTGCCAGCTCCGACCACACCGTCAAGCTCTGGAGTGTGACGGCCGGAGGTCGTTGCATGTACACCTTCAACATGCACGAGGACAGCGTCTGGTCCCTGTTCTCGGACGACCCCGAGCTGGGCACCTTCTACAGCAGTGACCGCTCCGGCTTCGTCGTCAAGACGGATGTGCGCGGAAACCCCGACGAAGGCCTGTCCGTTGCGGTCGCCCACGAGTCCCACTCCATCAGCAAGGTCGTGGCCGCCGGCGACTACATCTGGACGGCGACTAACACTTCGTCCATCAACCGGTGGTCCAACGTCGACATGGGCCCCGATCTGCAGCTTCCCGAGGCTTTCCGCCGACAGAGGGCCGCCTCCACGGCCTCGAGGCCCAGGCAGCCCTCGAACCCGCCGCCGGCCGATGCTCCCAAGAAGAAGGAGATCTCCCCCAGATCCATATTGAGAATCTCCAACACGGCCACCTTCCCAGTCCTGACCACCCCCGCCTCCGACGCTCCTCCTGCTGCCGGGGCCAATGCGCCCCAAGGCATCGAGCCCATCAACCAGAACCCCGAGGAGACGATCGAGGGCCAGTTCGGTTTGGTTAAGCACAAGCTCTTGAACGATAGGAGAAGAGTCTTGACGCTTGACACGGCAGGCGATGTCCTTCTTTGGGATCTGATCAAGGTATGTTTGGGTGCGCCGCTGGCAAGGACACGTGCTAATGTGCGCAGTGCGAGCCGATCAAAAGCTTCGGCAAGAGACATTTGGAGGATGTTGAACCAGAAGTGAACACGGTAGAGGCAGTGGCACCATGGTGCTCCATTGATATCAGCAATGGCAGTCTCAAGGTTGCGTTGGAGCCGTTCAGCTGCTTCGACGCCGAGATGTACGCTGATGATTTGATACTGGAGGAGCCTATTGAGTTTAGGGAAGACCAGAGAAGTAAGCGGTCACCGGAAAGATTCGCAGCCGAAACTGACGTTTCTCAGTCAACCTTGGAAAATGGATGCTGCGCTATCTGTTTGATGGCCTGATCGACGAGGAAATCAAGCGTGACGAAGCGTACCGCAAGACTCTGAACGAGGTGGTGGAGAGGCGAGTAGCGGCAAGCCGCGCCAACCCGCCCTCGGGCATATCGATCCCGACCGCCACACCTGACTGGGACGAAACCTCGGGCACCCCAAGAGCCAACGGCTCGCAGCACCCGCCGACTCCCGGCATGCCTATCGGTCTTGCCACTCCTGGGCCTGCCAGCAAACTGCACGACGTCCCGGAGGGAACCGCCACCCCGGCCAGCCCTCTGGATAACAGATCATCGCAGTTCAGCCGGCCCTCGACAGAGAGAGAGGACTACTTCACCAGCGCTATTGGCCCCATCGAAGGCGCCTCCAAGTCGACGGCGGCGCCAGCAACCCCCGCGACCGAGCAGCCGCCGGCCACGGCCGACTCCAAGTCCGCCGATACGGGCAAGGACAAGGAGAAAGACAAGGAAAAGGACAAAGACGCCAGCAACAGCAAGTCCCCGAGCACGCCGTTCGGCATGAAGAAGTTCCGCATGGGTAAGGGCATGGGCATGGGCATGTCGTTCGGCAGCAAGAAGATTGGGCGATCCGCCTCGACGACTGCACCGGAGAAGCCTGCTGTCGTTGACGAGAAGGCGGAAGAGTCGGAGGCCTCATCGACGCACGAGAAGGAGGTTGACGACAGTTTCTTGGGCGCAATCCAGAAGATTCGCAACGACTACGACAAGTCGTTGACCGAGTTCCCCGACAAGCTCATCGAGACCAAGATCACGCCGAGCCAGGCCAACGACACCCCCGTCCTCAAGTTACCTCCGGGAACTAAGGTTGTTCTCCAGGAGGAGGTAACGGGCGGTATGGCCAACATTTACCAAGGCACCGTGGAGACTGTGGGCCAGGGCGCAGACGTTTTCGAACAGCGCGGTCCCATGTGGCTAGGCGAGGTGTTGCTCCTGAACCAGATTCCGTTCAAGGAACCCGTCAAGGTCTCGTTCGTGCTGCAGCCGTGGCAGAACAGCCTGCCGGACATTGCGTCGACGGACGGCAACAACCGCTTGAATGCCAATAGGATGCTCCGTGTCAAGAAGATTTTGGCGTACGTCGCGGAACGCATCGAGACACCGACCGAGAGCCCCGAGCCGGACGCGCTCATGCCGCATGAGTACTTGGAGCTCATTTGCAATGACCAGGTAAGAAGAAGCCCTCTCGGGTGCTTGATGACGAGTCACCGCTGACACTTTCTGCTTTTAGGTGTTGCCCATCACCATGACGCTCGCAACCCTCCGCACGCACATTTGGAAGGGCAGTAGCGATGTCCAGCTGTTCTACAAGGCGAACGGTCGCAAGGAGATTCCCAACCCGCCGCCCCAGCCAGCCGTTTCCGAGCCCGAACCGGCGCCGTCGCAAGGCACCAGCACTCCGCCAGCTGCTGCATGAAGTCGACTAACGTGAGGGCGGGGGCTGACGTTTCTATGGTTCTATCAGTGCGGGTATTATAGCGTTTCTAGTAATGTACATGGCGGGAAAACCGTCGAGCACGGATGTATTGTCCGCTTGCGCTTGACGATGGTATCATACAGAGAGCGGGAGGGCGAGGCCTCCAATGCATATTATCCTTCTTTTCACCGCTGGGCCTCCCATCCCCCGTGTGTTTTTGGTTTTGTTTCCTCACGACCCTGCTACAGCACGGCGCCCGTGAGCGTGTTCGCCGCGAACTGGTAGCTGCCCAGGAAAATGGCACCCCCGATGCTGATCCACATGACCCTCGGCCCTATGCCGGCGAAAAACGGCCGGACGCCGTGCTCCCTGTAAATGCTCCTCAACACGTCGCCGACCTTCTCCTTCTGCTGGCTGAGCATGACCCTCGTCTTGAGCACATCGAGCGGGGTGGTGATTCCGGCGGCGGCGGCACCGGCGACGCTGCCGTATAGGGCGCTCTCGACCGCGGAGACCTCGTACTCCGTGCGCGGGGCGTCGGGGCCCTTTGAGTTCTTTCTCTGCTTGCGATCGCGGCCCCAGCGCTTGAGGCGCTCCCACAGGGGGAACTGGATGATGGTGAAGGGCACCTCGCGCAGGACGGTGATGCTCCAGCCGCGATACAGCTCCCTCCATACCCCGGGCAGGCCGACCGTGGAGTACTGCCCGATGATGGACCGGAAGGCCGCGGCGGAGGAGCCGCCGTGCTGGCCGGCCTGGGCGCGCTGCTTGACCACCTCCGTCGGCACGCGGACGGCGCAGGCGGCGATCTCGCCCAGGGAGGCTGCTAGCATGTGGCTCAGGGGGTCTGCCCAGGTCGGTTTGGAGGACGAGGATGAGGAGGAGGCGAGGCGCGCGGCGATGACGGACTTGGAGGCCTCGTAGGTGCAGAAGAAGAAGGCTGCGCCCGGGGCGGAGCCGACGATGGCGGAGCCGATGCCCCGGTATATGCCGTTGAAGCCGCCCGAGGGGAAAAAGCCGGCCGAGGACTGGAGGCGGGTCTTGAGGGTGTCGAGGGGGAAGAGGGAGAGGTCGACGGTCGTGCCGGCGAGGGCGCCTGCGAGGAGGGCTGTCGTGAAGGGGGGGCTGGTTGAGGAGGACATTGTTGCTGTCGCTATCTCTCTCTCTTTCTTTTGGATTTTGTAGGGTTCGTCTCGGTTTGGCAGTCGGCGGGCGGGCTGCGATGTGAGGAAAGGAGGGTCAATTGAGAAAGGCCAGAGGCCTGGTTTGTCGTTATCGTCACTTTCGCGGGGGCATTGGCGCGGTCGGTCGGTTCGGTGGGATGCGATTTGGCCTATCTGAACTGGAGATATCGGAGGCTCGGAGCTCAATCGGTGCGCCGCGCTTAGAAGAGTTCACAGGGCGGAAAAAAAAAAAGAAAAAAAAAGAACGGTACCTGAGCCGCGCCGGCAGGGGTCCTCGCCCCCCGGAGGTGTTCCCGAGGCCTGGACCCCTAGTGGGGAGGATAAGATAGTGATTGGAAATAAAGATAAAAAGGTTAGGGAAATCATTCCTCCGTGGACCCGAGGTGCCGTTCTCGAGCTCCCCCGGTTGCTCCTACCTTGGGAGCTCCAGACTTCCTTCCCGATCTTTCCCCTCCTACAATCGACCAGAGACACCCCCAAAGCATCCCAGTTGAGCTCCCATCCTTCTCTCCTTCTCTTCTGCGACGCGATCGACACAGCAAAGAGATGGAATGGGTTCCCTCCCCCGCATCACGCCGGCGCAGGTGCTGCACCCGGTCCCGCGGCCGATAGCAGCGCGCGAGTTCTCCGAGGCCGTCCGCGCCGTCACCCCGCCCCGGTTCCCCCGCGCCCGCAGCCCCGGCGTGCCTCGCCGCATCGGCCTCGCCGTCTCGGGCGGCGTCGACTCCATGGCCCTGGCCTTCATGTTCAACCGCCTCCGCGAGATGGAGCCCATGCTGCGCATCGTCGACAACCCCCTGACCAAGATGTCCGCCTTCGTCATCGACCACGGCCTGCGCCCCGAGAGCGCCGACGAGGCCGACGCCGTGGTGCGCGAGCTGAGGAATTTTAAACATGTTGCACCGTCGCTGCACAGGGTCAACTGGAAGAAGGAGGGGTACGACTTGGGCGACGACGAGGACGGCAAGCACCCCAGCACGGCGCCGAACCTGGAGAGCATCGCGAGGAGGGTGCGGTACCGCCGCCTGGGCGTGATCTGCCGCACGATGCACGTCGAGTCGATATTCCTCGCGCACCACGCCGACGACCAGCACGAGACGGTCCTCATGCGCCTCCTCGCGGGCCACGGGAGCAGGGGCCTGCGCGGCATGGCCCCGCGGGGCGTCATACCCGAGTGCTTCGACCTGCACGGCGTCCACGAGAGCGGCCACGTCGACGACCAGGCGTCCGCCATGCCGAAGGTCAGCTTCCGCCTGCCGAGGCGCGATTGGAAGTACATACGCCGGGAGCTGCAGCTCGATTTGGATTGGGAGCTGTACAAGGCGGAGTTGCGCGCGGGCCTGCCGACGGGCGCGTGGCGTGATGGGCTGTACCACATCGACGACGACGCGCTCTTTGCCGCGACGGCGTCCGCGTCCGCGAAGGCGAGGGCGCGCCGCGACGCCGCTGCCGCCGCCGCCGCGTCGCGGAACCTGGCGCGGATCGAAACAGAGGATGCGGGGGTCATGATCTACCGCCCGCTGCTGGGCTTCGGCAAGGACCGGCTCGTGGCGACCTGCGAGGCGAACAACGTCCGGTGGTTCGAGGACGCGACCAACGCAGATCAAACCCTCACACTCCGCAACGCCGTGCGCCACATGGTCCGCGAGCATGCGCTGCCCGAGGCATTGCAAAGAGACAGCGTGCTGAGGCTAGCAGCCCGCTGCGACGCGCGGGTCGCCGCGCAGGAGGGCGAGGCCGAGCGCTGGATCCTCCGCTCGGGGGCCGCCGTCTCCTTCGAGCCCAACGCAGGCACCCTCGTCGTCGCGCTCCCGAGCATGGCCGTCCCGCCCCCGACCCGGCCGCGGTCCGCCTTCGCGCGGAAGCGCAGGGAGCTGCGGCTCGCGCACCGGCGTCTCATCGCCGCGCTCGTCATCCGCCGCCTCATCGGATTTGTATCCCCGGAGAAGCAGCACGCGCAGATCGCGTCGCTGCTGACCATCGTAGGCCGCCTCTTCCCGGACCTCGACGAACCCGGCGCCACGAACAATCTGCCCCGGAAGCCGTTCAACCTCGCCTCGGTTTTGTTCTTGCCCCTCGACGGCGCGCCGAACAGGTGGTACCTCGTCCGCGAGCCCTACCCCTCGCTCCAACCCCTCCCAAAGGCGACGTACACAACCGCCCGCGCGGTCCTCAAATTCCATCCCCAATTCCCCCCGCAGCCGCGACCCAAGCGCGACGAGAACGGCCACCTCGTCCTCGACGACGACGAAAACACCACCGACGGCGGCGGCACCGACAGGATAAACATAAGCAACATGGAGCGCCTGCAACAGCTCCACCGCCAACCCCTCCCCCTCCCCTCCCCGCAGTCCATAGACTGGCACACCTGGCGCCGCTTCCAGATCTGGGACGGCCGGTTCTGGATCCGCGTGCGCAGCCGGGTCAACGCCGTTTTTCGCGTCGCGCCGTTTTCGCAGCAGCATGCCAAGGCGTTCCGCGAGGGACTAGCCCAATCCGATCCCGCCGCCGCTGCCGCAGAATCCGTCGGGGAGAACCCCGAGGATGTGCTCGCGCGCAATCTCAGACCGAGTTTATACGCCGCCAACAAGGCCAAACTCGACAGCGCACGAGAAGCAGCCGAAGATCCCCGTGTGAGGTTGGAAAGCGTGTTGAAGAGGTTTGCGCCGGGGAAGGTTAGGTATACGCTGCCTGCGCTGTACGCTGTGAATGTGGACGAGGACACGGGCGCCGAGGTGCTAAGGATGCTGGCGCTGCCGACGCTGGGGGTGCAGTTGCCCGGCCTGGAGCGCTGGGTGCGGTACGAGGTTAGGTATCGGAAGGTCGATTGGGATTTGCTGGATCATGGGGGCGAGGACCGGACGAGGGGGGGAGAGAAGCGGAGAAGGAAGGTGCAGAGGAAGGTGACTACGGCCGCAACGGCGAGGAAGAATAAGAGGAGAGAGGTTGGTGAGAGAGAGCGCAAGATACCCCTGTACAACTAAACGCTCTTCAAAACCACATCAAAAGGATTGTATGAATAGATGGCTTGTAATATGTAAACTGCTTATGATTCTTGTGTATTCAATTGAAAAAGGAAAGAAGAAAGAAAAAGACTCGAAGGCGCGTTTGCCTCGGTCGGTATTCCGCACACCAAACTCGGTTGTTTCCCATGCCAGGCCTGTAACCAAACGCCAAATTCACCCTAGCCATATCCATCCGTCCATCCGTCCATCCGTCCGGCCGTAGTCCCTTTTTCTCAATGTTCCTCACCTCCGCCTACTCCTCTCCAACGATGAGCGTCTCGTCCCCAGACACGGTCTTGAGGTTCGCCTCGCAGCTCCAGGCCCTGCCCTTGACAGCGCGCGCGTCCCGGGGCCACCTGGTGCTCTTGTGCGTCACCTTGACGCCCTTGCCGGCGAGCTTGATGTCGCCGCTCACCGACTCGGCGTAGATGGTGCCCTCCCAGGAGGCCGGGTAGTGGATTTTGAGGGAGCCGCTGATGTTGGTGTGCGACGACTTCAGGGAGCGCATCGGCGGCTGGTCCTGCGCTGCGAGGTTACCGTCCGAAGCAACGGCGGCGTTCTTGGGCACGAGGTCGCTCCAGCGGCGGCGGCCGGGGAGGTATCGGTACGGGTCGCGGGCGCCGATGGGGACGATGGGGATGTTGGGGATCCTCGGGATGTTGGGGATCGCGGGCACCGGGAGGGGGTTCGTGGGGATGTCGACGGGCTCGTCGGGGTTCGCCTTGGGCGTCTTGGAGCCGTCGCCCCGCGAGAGGGTGCCGCCAATCTCAACCCACATGGGCTCGAGGAGGTCGAGGTTCACCGTGCCGCTCTTGGTCTTGGTGTGGAGCTCGGGCGTGCGGACGCTCTGGAGCAGGCTGACGTTGTAGACGGGCAGGATCGTGGTGGTGATGTCGCCGCTGATGGTCTCCATGGTGGCGACGGAGCTGAAGGCAACCAACGCGTCAATCTTGCCCGACTTGGAGTCGATCGTGGTGACGTAGTCGCGCGGCGGGATGACCGTGTCGGGCTTGTCGCTCTCCTTGAGCTTGTTGAGGGGCTTCTTGACGAAGATGTCGCCGGATTCGGTGGCGACCTCGAGGACGGCGGGCAGCGGCTTGGACTCGAGGACCGGCTGCGGCTCGACGCCGGCGGTGATGTCGCCAGAGGTGGAGACGATCTTCAGGTTGTCGTACAGCGGCCAGGAGCCGGCAATGTCTCCTGAAATGGTCTGGACGACGATGTTGCGCGCATTAAGACGGTAGGAGGCGTGCAGACCGGTGGGGGAGTAGACGTCTCCGGACAGGGTGCGAATCTCGACGGCGTCCGTCACAGTGACGGCAAGGTCGTCGAGGAGTCTGACGCCGAGGTGGAGGGCGGCAAGCCGGAGGGTCCTGATGTCGGCGTTCTCGGGGACCCAGACGGTGGCGCGGATAGTCATGCAAGGTCGGGCGTTCTGATTCCACTCGATCTTCTGGGGGGTCTTGATCTTGAGCTGCTGCAGGCTCTCCTCCCACTCGAGCTCGACTTCGAGGCGCTCGTCGTTGGCGATGACCTCGAGCTCGATGGACGCGCCGGGAGAGTTGGGGAGCTGTCGGCGGACGACGATGTCACCCGTCACGTGCGGCTGATAGCCACTCGAAGGCTTGTCGGTCTCGACGGTCTGGAGCACGCTCAGGGTCCTGTCAGGCTTGAACGAGAGGCCAAAGACCTTGGTCTCGAAGCGGTGCTCGGTCTTGGCGCAGATGTTCTGGGGCTTCCAGGGGAGAGGTCTGTCGGGCAGTCCAGGGTCGGTGGGCGAAGTAGGGGCCGACGGATCGCTGGGAGCTTCGGGACCGTCCTTGATGGGCAGGCCGGTGACGGGGTCGAAGCCCTTGGAAGGGGTCTTGCCGGGCTGTGGAGGTGTTAGCCGCAACGGTCCACTGCACACTCTTGGCAGGAGGTGACACTTGCACTGTGAGAGACGGTGGTGCCCAGCATGCTCAGGAAGCCGACGAAAATAGAAAACATGAGGACGACGAAGAGCACCATCTTGAGGGTGCGCCTCGACGCCCACGGGTACTTCTCAAGGGTCCCGTCCTTCCACGAGGGAAGAGGCCTCGGGTCCTCGTCGTAGGGCTCGTCGCCCATGCTCTCGGGGTCGCGGCCCAGCAGGCGCCACTCTTCCTCGGGCGCCCCCATTCTGGAAGAGGAGAAGGTCTGGTAGTTGTTCCTGAACTCCGTCGGGGATGACGACAGCGGGGAGGTGGGCGACGGCGTGTAAGCCGGCGGTGCCTCTCTAGGGATGTTGAAGAGCGAGGCGGGCTGCGAGTACAGGTTCCTCCTCGAGTGAGTCTGGGGCGTGCGCAGAGGAGCGTCGGTGGAGGGGGAGTAGGGCGTATAAGACGACGAGCTGCGGGCGTGGGAGGCGTAGGTCGCGTGAGAGGGCGTGGCCTCGCTATCGGCAACGGTGGATGCGCCGTCGTAGAAGTCGTCGTTGACAGGTGAGGTAGAGGTGGCCTGCGGAGCGGGAGAGGTGTTTAACCTCGTCTCTTCCCCGGCCTCGCGGTCCTTGGAGGTCTTCTGCAGCGAGGGGTCCTGGACGAGGACGTCGGGCACATGCGGGACGCCGGCAGACGTGGGAAGCGTCGCGTCGGTGACGTTGCCTACGGATCGGGACTCGTGGTCGTGATCCTGCGGCGGGGGGTAGAGATTACCTGCTGACGACGATGTGCTCTGGAAGTAGCCGTCTGTGGGAGAGAGGTGGCTATCGAGTTCGTTGTCCGAGCCTTCCAGGTCGGAGTCGTCGACGGCGGAGTACAGGTTGTCGGAATACGGGGCCGGCATGGCGACGGCGGGCGGTCGACGGCGCGACGACTGCTTGACTTTTTTCTGGTCTTCTATTTCGGTATCCTTGGTGGAGGCACCGTTTTGTTTCCGTCCGAATTGTTTCTTAATGCTGGGTCGCTATTGTTTGAGCTTTGCCCCTTGAACAAAGCAAGACACGCATACAACGCAACACACAACACACAACACACAAAAAGCTCGACACACGGACGTCCTCTGACCGGTTTAGACGGTTTTGACACTGACAAGACTGACAGAGGGCGCGACGGCAACTGAATCGCGACGGGACGGGTGGGCTTGGCTGATACGCGCAGCGTCGAGGACGGGTAAAACGGATGCCAAGAATCGACGTCAAACGGTTGGGGTGACGGCTCTGCTTCCCCGGAGTATGCTGCCCGAAAGTTTACAGCCTTACAATGGCCTATGCAAAAAAAGGGGATTTGTGTAAAGATGGGGAGGGATGAAAAATTTGGAAGGGCACGTCGTAAGACGATGATGTTTTTTCCGCGGTTGGGTCGAGGAGAAGACGACTGAGAGCACGTGTTGCGCTTGTGTAAGACAGGAAGGAGGGGAAGATGGGCAAGATACCAGCGGGATGGCAGAAAATTGAAATGAGTATTTGCTTTCGCGGCTTACGGATACAGCATCTGTACAGAGTGCAGACGACGGCAAGTCGGGTCACCCCCCCAACCACCAGGTGGAATTGCTCGCTCGTAGAGACGAAGAAATGGGGGACCCCCCCGGTTCGGTCAAAATTGGTCGGATCGCCGAAGACGCATCGCTGCGCAGTCCTTTCGCAATGGCAAGGGTTTGAAGAGGCGAGAAGCAAAGAGACTTGCGCGTGCCGGCGCCCGTACCCGATTACGGCCAGAGGATTCGATATCGCAAAAAGGCCAAAGAGGCGGGGGGGGGGCGACTCGTAAGCATTCGCAGATCACGTAGATATGAGACCGCGTACCGGCACACCGGCGGGGACGGCAAATCCTCTCAGCGGCCGACGCGGAGCGGTACCTGGGCGAGCAACGACCGCCCTGTGGTATCATTCTGAGAGTGGCTGACACGCGCTTGCGCGACCAAACGAAACAGGAAGCTGGTTAGCAACTTAGCATAGGTAGTACTAGCAAAAGACATGGGATCGGGAAGAAAAAAGCCAGGCCCTGGGTTGCGGTACGAACGATGCAGTGACCACCGGCGAACTCAATTGGGCCGTCGTGGTGGTGTGGAGCCCGACGCCCGACGGGGATTCGATGCCTACGGCCAGTGGCCAGCCAGGGCAGGCACAGAAGACATGGAAGGCGCTGGG
>WIGM01000595.1:0-11797 GCA_014235935.1 Colletotrichum musicola | reverse complement strand
AGCCCGACGCCCGACGGGGATTCGATGCCTACGGCCAGTGGCCAGCCAGGGCAGGCACAGAAGACATGGAAGGCGCTGGGTTGGCGACTTGTTACTTGTTGAGGTGACAGTGACATCCTAACTCCCCTATCTCTCATAGGCAAGTAAGTATTTCCTCACAAATTACTTACTACCTACTGGCAGTACCCATTTCTCGGGAAGGCGCGAGTCTGAGGGCAATACCAAACTGGAGAGGGAAAGAGAGACGGCATCGCGCCTTCCGCACAATACCTAGGTACGGACCGTCTTCAGACCGATGTTACGGAAACCACGCCGCCGACAAAAGTCCGCCAGGCTGCCAATTGGCTCACCTGCGTATTCCCAAGTCTCTCCACTGCGCTCCACGTCCGCCCGGCCTCGGCTATCGCTCCGGGTCCACCTTTTCTCTCTCATTCCCGTCCATTGCAGTGTTCCAGTGGGAAATTCCAGCGCCCTCATCTCCAGAGGTACTTGACGTTCACTGGTAGGAACTAGTACCTATACGTACACTATAAGCACTACGAATCACAGGGCGTCGCTCTGCATCTGCGATGGATCCCCCTCACCTATCAAGCTTCTCATGGTTGCACGCGGGGGTGAGGGTGACGACGATCGCGACGTAAGCTAGTCGATAGCGTCGGGTCCTCCGCAGGGCCTCGTAGGGCCAGGAACTACGAGTCAACGACGACTACGACGCTCCTGTCCGAGTCCACGTCACCCATCTACCCCTCCATGCCATCTGAAAAATTTGGAGGCCGGGAAAGAAAAGAAGGAAAGGGCGAAGAGAAGGGAAGACGAAAAAAAAAATGAGACATTGGTTACCCCGCCGCGGGGTTGACTTGGCTGGTTCATCCACGCGTCTCACTCAGAGCACCACTTTATAAGAGACACCCGTCCGTTCGTCGCGATACTTTAATCCCATCAAGCATCTCTCGTCCCACGTGGGCGCCAGCCACTTGACACACACAGCCCGATCCCCGGGACCTAGCAAAATAAAGTACCGAGATGGGGGCGCAGTAGCCAAGAGAAATGCATCCATCAATATCTACGGTACCGCCAGCTTGGTTCCCGCCTCTACTGGCCTACTGAAGCAAGATGCTGGAGCAAAATGCAGGAGCAATAAACATGTCTTCTGGTATCTCCCCCCGCGTCTTCCAAACGCCTCGGCGCAACGCGGGCCATGTAATAAGTAATGTGTAAGGATAATGATGCCGCCCTCAATGCGGCCACAAGGCTGTCCTCCTCCGACGCCATCCAAAGTCTTCCCCCGCGCAACCTCTTGTTGGAGCCAATGCTGGGCCATTTCGGCCTCTGTAATGATAAAATCGGGCCTCTCTTTGTTGTAATCAACTCGGCCCTTGCCTGCTATTCCAATCCTTGCTTCCTTTTGTCTTTTGTACTTACTCCAACCCGAGGAGCTTCTTTGTGTTCTCATACACAACCCAAGTGATGCTCAGTGCCGGAGCAACCTTGAGGAGGTTGGGCGTGAGGCCCTTGTACATGCCCCGCACACCCTCATTCTTCATCGTCTTGTGCGCGACGTCCCAGATACCTGTGTATGTGGCGGGGTGCATGACGGTGCCTTGCGTCTGCAGCCGGGTCCGGAGGACGTTGAGCGGGTACACCACCGAGGCGCCAAAGGCACCACTGGTAGCTCCAATGATGCCTGTCATGATGTTGCCGGGCTGGACATCCTCCTCGTGGATGCCACGGTACTTCGACATGTACCTCTTGTAGGACGTCTTGAGCAGCTCAAAGGTGCCCATGTCAATCGCGCTGTAGGGGAACATGCCCATCAAGCCCATGGTGACGCCCCGGTACGCACTACGCATGCCGCCTGCCTGCCACATCTTCTTGGCTGTGTCCAGGACAAGCGCGTTACCGGTGAGGCCACCTTGGACAGTGGATGTCTGGAGGCGGAACTTGAGTGTATCCAGGGGGTACACGCAAAATCTGGAGGCGGTCAGCAAGTCCAGCAGAGGCAGAGGTATGAGTTGTACACATACTGTGCAACCATGCCAGCAACACCACCTGAGACAAACTTGGAGTATCCATTGATCTGCTTTGGGTCGTTATGTCCCTCGAGCTTAGCGAGGGTGCGTTTTGCGGCCTCATAGGATCCAAATTTGATCGCACTCTCCGGCATGATTTTAATGACATTTAGTCCGTTGCCTGGGCCCTGTCAGAAACGCGCAAACCAACAGATCAACTCTCATCTCATCTAGCCCACCCTAGGATAGAGGGGCCGGATGAGACGGTTGCAACCAGAAGCATACCTGCAAAAAGACTCCGCATGCCGCCCGCCTGCCACAGATCCTTCAGCGCATCTGTAAACGGCCTTACAGCGTTGCCAAGGGCCACTAATGGGCGTCCCTGCCTGAGGGCGGCAGCGGCAGTCTCGGTGGTGGCCCTCGTGTTGACCAGGAGATACACCTTCAGACGATCGAGAGGAGCAGTAGCAGTTCGCGAGAGTCCACCGGCGACGGCACCCGCAATAAAGTAACCTGGATCAGGGGCGAAGTCAGTCAGTCTCTTGGTCTTGCGTTCAACAGTCGCATCTGAGCTGGAGCCTTGCTCGGACCCTGTGACCGGTTTTGCTTGGGAGGTGCCGACGCCGGGGAGTTTTCGAACGGTGCTGACGATGACTGCGCGCTTCTCGTCGACTGCGGCCGCGGTGGTCCGGAGCGCGGCTGCCTCCATCTTGGCGGCGCCGCTGACGTCCGGTTGTTTTGATGCTGGTAATGATGCTGCCGCCGCGGGTATTTGTGTGGGATCTGTAAAGCTGCTGGGTGAAGTCTGCTGTGCGGGTTTTGATGAGGTAGGAATTTGCGCAATACCAGGGAGGGGTTCTTCCCGAGAAGAGAACTCGGGTTGGTCGTCCTTGTCGGTGAGGGGCTCGGCGCCAGTCTCACGATCCGGAGGGGACGCGATCCTCAAAATGGATCCAAAGAGAGTTTGCAGAAGGAAGCCGGTCGTACCTAAGCCTTCGAGTGTCTCCTCCGACACCATCGAGTCTCCTTCTGCAGTGAGGGTCACAATGGACGAGTAGAAATCCAGCACCGCCTTGAGGTGCGAGTGACCGTTTGTATGCATCGGCATGAATAATAGAAAATCCCTGGCAGAGAATAATGCGTCAGTGGATGTCTTTCATGATCCAAACGAGACCGAGGGCAGCTACGGTTCTGGTGCTTCTCGGGGTGGTCTCCACTGCAGACCGAGCCACACCGAGAGCATCGCAGCCCCTGAAGCCCCGCCGTCACATGGGACCGAAATTTGACCCCTTAAAATGCAGAGGCTGCATCTCCTCGAAGTGAACCTAAGTACCAGTGACAGAGATGGTTCTTACCTCCATTCTTCGAAGCTGATGAAGCCGTCGTTGTTCATATCGATGTCGCCAAAGAAGGCACTGAGCTTGCGCATCGGCACGACCAGCCCAGCCCGTCTAAAGGCCTCCTGCAGCTCCGTCTTATCGAGTCGTCCATTGTTGTCCTTGTCGATCGATTGGAACAGAATCATAAGCTGCTTCTCGGTCTGCTCGACGAAGGTGCGGAATTCTGAATGCGCATGCGTCGTTAGCAAACCCGGTGCTGCCCAATAGACAGGGGAACCCAGCCGGTGGCAGGAGCTCCCAGCCTCAGCTGGACCTCAAACGCGAGCTCACCTTCGTATTGAATCTTGCCATCGGCGTTGGTGTCGACGACGGACATAATTTTCCTCAGCATGTCCTCCGCATTTTTCATAGCTGCAGCGCATCGTTAGTTCCCATCTCCACGGGATCGCCGGGACGAGGACTTGGTGCTGACGGTGATCGATGCGGTTCAGGCCCTTTTGCAGCCCCTTAAAGTCCAGGTAGCCGGTCTTCTGGACGTCCAGCTGCCTCCATAGGTCCTCGACGCGCTTATCGCGCTGGTTCTGCGACTCCTTGACGTCCATCTCGAGCTCGGTAACCCATTCTGTCACCCCCATGGCGGCGGCGGCATCAGGACGCAGGGCAATAGAGTCGAGGTTTCGGTTTCGACGCGGGATTCATGGGGCGACGGCGGCGAAATTTCCGATTCGGAAGGTGGATAGCGAAGGGAGGGGTCTCGTATGTATTGCCGTGTCTCATGAAGACATGGCGGATCGAAGCAGGCGTTGTCGCGAAACTCGCATGCTGCAAGTCACAAGGACTGACGTAGGAGGGATCGTGAGGTGCGTCGAACCAAGAAAAAGTAGAGCCCTCCTGCCGCAAGTGGTTCGCGCGCGAAAGCCACAGCGTCAAAAGCTCGGCAACAAGGGGGCCCCGCCGGGGTTCCACCGGGCGAGACAAGCGAGGCAATCAGCTGCCGCCAATTAGCAGTCAGCATCTGCTTTTCGGAAGCTTTCAGGGCTCCAGAGCTTCTGGATTGGTTCTTTCCATCTGGCGCCGCGTCCCGTCCGTCCGCCTGTCCCGGCAATCTTCGGTCTTATCGTTATCGTGACACGCCGCATTAGCCACAATCCAGATCTCGGGATTGCGTACCAGCCTCGCAGCCACTGGTCGTGCAATCGGGCCAGGGCCCGGCCTTCATCAGCCTCGTTCGTTCGTCTTCCGCTCCAACTCGACCTATTCCCCGCGCCAACTTGGACCAACATCACCAATGCAAGCCATGTCATAGATCCCGTTCGAACAATCGCCAGGTCGACATGGCTGCCAACTACTGGGAGTCGACCCAGCGTCGCTACTGGCTCTTTTCCAAAGACGAGCTCGGCGCGGTGCGGCAGAAGCTCGAAGACGACAATGCGGACCTGGTCCAGATGTTCCCCCTGCCGCAGCAGCGGCACCTGGGCATATACTTCAACCAGCGTTTGTCTCACTAACACATTTGTCTCTATTCCGGTCGGCTAATCCGTGTTCCCCAGAGGTCAACCGTCTCGGCAAGCGCATGGTCGTTCGCCAGCAGGCCATGGCCACCGCGCAGGTCTACATCAAGCGCTTCTACACCAAGGTCGAGATCCGCCGAACGAACCCCTACCTCGTCGTCGCGACCGCCCTCTACCTCGCCTGCAAGATGGAAGAGTGCCCGCAGCACATCCGCCTGATCGTCAGCGAGGCTCGCTCGCTGTGGCCCGACTTCCTTGGCCTCGACACCTCGAAGCTCGGCGAGTGCGAGTTCTTCATGATATCCGAGATGAGCTCCCAGCTCATCGTGTACCAGCCGTACCGCACCCTGAACGGCTACCAGCAGGAGCTCAACCTGACCCAGGAGGACATCGCCCTGGGCTGGTCCATCATCAACGACCACTACATGACGGACCTGCCGCTGCTGTACCCCCCGCACACGATCGCCCTGACTGCGATCCTGCTCGTGGTGGTCATCCGGCCCGCCGCGAGCATGACGGGGCAGACACAGGCGACCGCGGCGGGCATCACTGCTGCTGCAAGTGCGGCGCTGGCTCAGGTCCAGGGTAGGGCACCTGGACTGCCGCCGACGCCGGGCACGCCGAACCCCGCCGACAAGGACAAGCAGCCGGCCCAGAGATTCGGCCGCATGCAGCAGTACGGCGCGTGGCTGGCAGAGAGCAATGTTGACATCGCCGCCATGGTCGACTGCACACAGGAGCTTATTTCCTTTTACGAATGTCATGAGCAGTACAACGACAAGCTCACTCGCGAGCAGATCAACCGCTTCGTCAAGGCACGCGGGCTGGACAAGTGATGTCAAGGAGGCAATGACTTGATTAAATGCCTGACCCTTCAGACTCTTCTTGTCGCTGGCCCGGTTCTGTCCACAATTCGCCATTGGCGGTCATGCAGTGACTCGGCCGCGCTGGCAATGCAACTGCAAGAAGCATTTCGGCGCTCTTGGGCCCTGTCACCGAGCTTTCGGTATCGCTTATGCACTGAAGATTTGACCGAGATTTTGGCTGGAACACAGCCGAGCCTCGCAGTTTTGAAGAATGCCGGTTTGATATGGACCTCAGTAGCTTCCATCGCTGGGTGGTGAGCACGGATCCAGACTGGTGAAGAGGTGGCTGAACACAACAATGATACATACAAGACGATATGACGACGCATGAATTAGAAATTATGGGTACTTCTGAAATATAAATCCGTTCTGAAAACTGTTTCTCTTAACGCTCTCTTGTCCTGTACTCGCGTTGGTCTGGCTCAGGAACGCCATTACAAGCGGCGCGAGGTGCAGCGACAGATTCCCATACATTCCACTGGGCTACGCAGCAGGGGATGGATGGCCTCTCCTCGCGCTTGAAATTGGGACGTAGCCGCGCTGGGTATGAGCGAGTTGCCAATTTGTTTTTAACATAAAAGCAACTATCTAGCACATAATTGAGATAGCTCACCCCAAAACGACACAAGCACAAAACGTGTAACCAAGTTAGACATCACGACCGACGGCACCTCGTAATGGAAAGCATTCGTCACTAACGTCTCCCCTTTCGGTCACTTTCTACGGCCACCTCACGCACCACCCGTGGTCTCTGCCGAACTCGTCGTCTCAATGGATTCCAAGTCATCATCCAAGCTCGCAAAATAGTCGAGAACCCTGTTCGCCTTGCTCAAGAAGGCCATGTCTACTGCGCTCTTTCCGTCGAGTCTCAAAGTCATCGAAGCCCCAGCTTCGACGAGGCGTCTGGCGACGATCTCGTTGTTGCTAACAGCCGCCATGTACAACGCACTTTGTATGAACGCAGAGCCCCTTTCAATGGACGCTCCGCTTTGCAGAAGATCCAAGGCTATGGACCGGTGGTTGGTTATCTGCCATGCATACTCCCAAAGAGACATGGACGGGAATGGTGACTTGTCCACGTCGGCTCCGTATCGCACTAGGACCTCTGCAATGGCGTAGTTGCCCGTCTTGACTGCCCAGTGCAACGGAGCTTGGCTCCAACAGTTGACTTTGTTTGGGTCCGCGCCTGCCTCTAGCATGACGTTGACGAACTCAGGCCCTCGCTTGCAAGCGCCGAGCAGAGGTGTAACGCTCCATACTTCAGATGGAGTATCCAGCTCCTCCATAGTCGCTTCTCGCGCCTTTTCTCTCAGAACATGCAACGGCTCAGCGAGCACGATTTCGATAAGAGTCTTCTCGAGACCGGTGAAGGGAGCCTGGCTGTAGGTCTTGGCACGCCGCAAGGCCTCGCCAACCTTGCCGAAGTTCATGATGTGGGCAATCTCACAAGCGTTTCGTCCGTCCGAGCTTCTCGTATCGCATCGCGCCCCTGCAGCCACCAATAACTCTACGCTTCTGAGGCGGTTGTTCCGACACGATTCGTGCAGTGGTGTATCTCCGTCACTTCCCTGGGCGTTGACATCAATTTCCGGTGCGTTAATCAACAGAAACTCGAGCGCAAGCCCTTTCGAGGCCCCGGCCGCACTGTGCAGTAGTGTTCGTTCCTGGAAGTCTCGGACTTTAGTATCCAGACCTCGCTTCATCAGCTGTTCTACAGCGTCCCTCTCATCGTTTTCTGATGCCAGCATGAGAGCCGTGCTCTTTTGGTCGTCCACAGAGCGCATGTCAGCGCCATGGTCGAGGAGTGTGCTGATGCAGGCTATGTGACCATCTGCTGCAGCGCACAATAACGGCGTGCGCCTGAATCCAAAATCCGACTTGGCCTCAACATCGGCGCCTTTTTCGAGCAGCAGGCGTACGACGGAGTGGTGGCCCCGTCGGGCAGCTAGGCACAGGGGTGTTGACCCAGACGCAATCTTCTGCTCAACGCTGGCGCCTGCTTCAAGTAGGTGTTTGACCACATCAACGTAACCTTGACTGGCAGCAACACACAGGGGAGTCCATCCGTGGATATGTTTATCAACTCCGATTTTTGGCGATCTGAGCAATTTCTGTATTCTCTGACAGTTACCTGATCGAGCAGCTTTGATTAAATCTTCTTGATCTGCGCAAAGCTCATCGTCTCGGATATCCTGACACCCTACTAGCGAGTCTGAACGACAGGTTTTCTTCGCACTGCGGGTATCGAAACCTATCAAAGAACCCATAAGAGCACTGTTATGGTGACGTTTCATTGTATCCCGTCTCATGCAGAGCTCTTTGTGGCAGGATACGATTCTAATGGTGATTTCATTCTCATTGCCAAGCCGTTTTTGGGCCAGGGGAAGAACCGACTCGAGAACCTCGATGCCTCGATCGAAATTCCCTGCTTTATGACAAGCCCTCGAAAAGGCATGCATGATCCGGAAGGAATCCTCGTCACGCGGCCATTCACAATGAGTTTCGCTGGCTTTGATGGTTTCGTACTTGATCGCCGACTCAAAGTACTTCATCGCTTCGCGCGGAAAGCCTTGTATGAGGTGCACCCAGGCCGCTTGACGAAGGATGAAAGTGTACGGGACGCAAAAACGTCCGTTATAGGGATCCAAATCACCCGCGTCGGCGTGCTCTGAAAGCAGACACATGGCATGCTTGAAAGGAGTCAGGTAGTTTCGCTGGATGTCTGCTGATTCCTGGCAGTCTACACCAATCGTGTTGAGCATGGTGGTCTGTGGCCTGGGGCGATAGACAGCACCCCCTAGTCCATGAGCTGCCTGCATGACGTAGTGCGTTCGTTGAAGTGTGGTCTGGTTCTGTACGTTCCATTGGCAGAGAATTCGGTGAGTCACGAGACTCACTATGTGGTTGTTGTCCTCCTTGAGACGAACTAGACAGAAACTAGCCAGGCGACGGAGGGAGAGTCGCAAGGTCTGCGGTTGCCGGAATAGTTCACGAAGGCAACCAAATTCTCCGGTTGGCCCGTTCAACTCTTTTGACTGCAAGTCGAAGAGCAGGAACTCTTCTAATAGCGATATTGGGACTCTCCATGATCCCAAGGTAGCAAGGATATTGAGAAGCGCAGCGTCTTCTGGTCTGTCTTTGAGAGAGCGGTAGGCCATATCGAGGACGGTAACGATGACACGATTCTTTTCATAAGACCAAAGCGTCTCGTCTGCTGGATTCTCCATGAGATTTCGGTAGTTACTTCGGTATGCGGCGTAAAACGCGGGGAACGTGAACTCCCCGTTGAGAATCAGGCCGCCAGCTTGCTCGATGGCAAGGGGAATGCCGCTCAGCTCTCTGATAATGGTGTTCGCAGAAACCAGATCTTCCCTCTATGTTAGGATTGCCTCATTGATATGCTTGTTCAACTGACCTTCTCCATCTTCATCTCGCCGTGCACAGCGTAAGAGTAGAGAACAGGCATTCTCTTGATCGAGACCTTCCACATAGATGGGACTTTTCGGCCGAAATCCCTTGCAGGCCCGAGGTTTAGTGCTGGTAATTAGAATCGATCCGTGTGCACATTCGGGGACGTATCTTGCCAACTCATTCTGGTCAGTATCCTCTGCACTGTCGATGACCAGCAGCCAGTTACGATGCGCAGTGCTCCTCAGACGGGCTTTCACCCTGGAAAAGGCATCCACATCTTGGCTCTGTGGTACTGGCATATCCCGCGGCCAGCTTCTCAACATCTCAGACGCAGCCTCCTGAAAATCGTGTGCGGCATATTCTGCGGTGGACGCGTTGACCCAAATGACAGCCGAGTACCGACGGCCCTCTTCCTTGATGTGGCGAAGAGCCAGCTGCGTTTTCCCGGAGCCACCAATCCCCAGAAGGAGCGAGCACTTTCGACCTGGGAGTGAAGGGTCCAAGGCTTGACATAATTCACTAAGCTCTCCCTTGCGACCTAAAAAGGAAGCAGTGCTCTCAGGAAGACCGGAAAAGACAATGCCCGGAGGCTGTTCGGTTGGTGCGGGAGACTCAGCTACATCGATACGACGTAATTAGATTTGATCTATCGCTAAATCACATGGAAAAAGCCTACTCACTACTCCTAGGTTTTAAAGAACGCGCGCACCGCTCCACCTCCGTCTGGCGGCCCTTGAGATACGATTTCGTGACTGCCGAGATCATCTGCAGGGCCTCATTGTCACTCTCGTTAAGTTCTACTGCCTCAAGTCCTCGGTCGACGTCGAATCGGTAGTAGGAATCGGACATATTAGCTTTCCTAAAACTGAACGCGATTTTGGTTAACTGACAGTACATGATGGACAGCGTTGAGGTGCAGAATTGAAGTAAGTCGAAAGAAGGGTGGAGAGTTACCGATTCTCAACTGCGCGGTGTGCCTCGTCACAGTCAGTTGCAATTTTGATACATAGAATGGCCGCATCTTTGAGCGATCCAGCTCCTGGGAATAGCCTCAATAGTGTCGACGAGCTTGCCCGCTTGAACGTGGGCCTCCCAGTTCCGAGAGAGACGAGGCACTCGACGCCAGTCACTGCATCTCGCAGTGGCATGGGCCAATCCGTTGACTCGAGCTCCAACAAGGCCGCGCCGCTAGGATTGTTCTTTTTGAAGACACCGTCGACGTATTCGACCCCGTTGATCGTGACGGAGGGGAAAAATGTGGTGGCAGCGGAAGTAGCGAGGCAGGCATCAACGATAGGGCAGGCTTCGTCACCTGCTCGAACGCCGTACGAACGAAACAGGTAGTCGTCATGTGTGGTCTTTGAGATGGTAACCACGGCGACCTGTGCGTGTGCAGACGTTAGCATGGGGCTAATGGCAAATGGTGGTAGGTAATTGAATATCGGTAATTACTCACGGGAACTTTGCCGCTTTCCGAGGCATCCCCTCGATGCATCGTCTCGTCGCCCGCCTCCTCCCTTATGACTTCAGAGAGACCCCTGCTCGTGTGCTTTGATCCTGTAGATAGCATCCTCAGGGTCTGCTTTAGATTCCCCCCCTCGAAGATCTTAAACCCCAAGGTCCTGAAGAGGGCCTCGCACTCATTTAGGGTCCTGCCGAGACGACCAATTAGGACCGCAAGTAGGCCACCAGTGCTTGTCCCGCATATAAAGTCGAAGCATTCGTACGGCTCCGGGGTATAATCGAGGTGGTTCTGAATCCTCACTTGCAGCATAAGCTCCTTGAGGATCAGGGTCTCGGACAGCCCCCGTATGCCACCGCCGTCGAGACAGAGAACTCGGGGCCGCATCTGGGAGCAGAGTTCCCGGTACTAGATGAATGGAATGCAGCGGGAATAAAGGAAGACAGTACAATGTCGATGAAGAATAGTGATATCGTGGGATGATGAGGAGAGCGAGGCCTGTAAGTCACAAAGTTGGCTAGGTCATCACGATATAGGGCCATGGATTCCGACACAAGACGGAGAATCCATAACTTTGTAATGACACTGGAGGCTCCCTCCCTTCTGCTGCATCCGATAAGAATGACCCCACGACAGGTCTTTTTCTTTTTCGTCGCCAGGGAGGCACGACAGTAGCCAAGTGACCCATGTTGGTCCATTCAAACCAACTTGCCAAGTACTCATGCACGTTCCCGCCGTTAGCAATGCCTTGAGGTTGCACAAGTTACCACACATGAACCAGATCTTTCAGCCCTCGAGTAAGCAGTAAGGCATGTGTCGCATCTTGGCGCAAAGTGGGATTCAGGAACAGTTGGTCAGAGAACGAGTGGCTTCAACATGTCCGTCAGCTTCTGTCAATCAGGCAAGTTGCTAATGTACTCTGATCTACCAGGCCTAAGTATCTACGCAGAGGCCCCTCCAGGCGACCCGTTCCGTTGAGTTGAGACAAGTACGTTGGACTGAGATATCATCTTCAGTTCTCATGATACCGGCATACCAAACCGTGTGGTTCTTCTACCGGAAACCCACTATAGACCATCTAATGCTAAGTCTCACACGCCTCTAATTTATAGCCCAAACTACTCCTCTATCTCTGGCTTCTCTACGGACAACCTCAAAGTCTAACATCTCGCCTCCCACCGCGCCACAACCTCGTCGA
>WIGM01000594.1:0-27662 GCA_014235935.1 Colletotrichum musicola | reverse complement strand
TAAAAATCGTAATTTAACTAGCGATAAGGGGTGGCGCACTCGCTTGTCCGGCTCACTCGCTTATCATATACGTTAGTTCCTCCCTTTTAGATTCACTAGAATCACTATTATAATCCTTATCCTTTAACTACTTCTATTTAGTTTTAAAAAGGATATTAGAATTAATATAGTAGATATAGAATTACTATTATATTCTAGGGAATTATTAATTTAAGGTATTCTTTATTTATTTATTATAATTAGTAATAATAATATTAGATTAGTAAATAGAGCTCTGGGTAGTAAGCTAATAGATACTATTAGAGAGGAACTAAAACCCTTTAAGTCGCTTATTATCGATAAGGCTAAATACTATATTAAATATAGAACTAAGATATATATATCTAGTAGTTTAGAATAATAGTAGTTTAAATCGATTTGTGTTATATATATTATTAAAGTTAATAACCTCGGGGAATCGTTTTTATATCTAGAGGTAGTAAGGAAAGGTCTATATAAGATTAATAAGTCGATTAGAATTATCCTTATCTTATTTTATAATATAAAGAACCCTATACTTATTAAAGAGTTTAATTAGTACTATATTTAATAAGTATTTATTTAGTTTTTTGTGGTTGATAAGTGTTCTAGTATTATAGATATTCCGTTATGTGAAGTTGGAGTTAGGGAACTGTTCTTGAACAATAGTACGTATATTACGAGCCCGGATACTAATACAACAACTTGTTGTCTCGATTATAGTCTTAGTAGATCCGTCTAGTCTTCTGTAGGATGGATGTGTAGAAGCGTTAAGGGTCGGCCCATAGTTGTACTGGCTGTGCTCAGACTTCGGGTAGTACCGTAAAAGCCACTTCCCCTCTTATAGAGCCTCTATAATAATCATCCACTGACATCCACACTTCTAGGACTTCCGTTATCGAATACCAGTACTATAACTAAGCTTGGGTTCTTTAAATTGGTTATACTGTAATATATACCGAACTATTCGACTACTATACTTTAGTCCGTTATATTTTATAATCCTAAACCTATTCATTTTTATAAAAGTATTAACTTAGTTAAATAAGGATTCTATTAATGGTTCTAGGTTGCCTGGGATTAGTGGGTTTAAAATAGTATTGGGTATAGGTAAAGAGGACTTTTTGGATAGATTGGATAATAGAGTATAGAGTCGAGGACTAGTTAATAGTTGGGTAGATTAGGGTAGAGAGTAGGGTAGAGGAGAATTGGAGGTAACTAAAGTTGTAGCTAAGGAGTAGGGTAAATAACCTATCTACTCTCGCTCTCGATATTATTAGACTCGTTTGTATATTTAAATAGCCTTTTCGGTTAAGGCTCTTTCTTTTCTAATAACCTTTTAAACGATACTTAATATAAAGGTAAACTTAGTAGGGGTTAGTTCTAGTCTTAACTTAAGTTATTAGGTATCTAGTTAAGTGTAGTTTTGTTAGTAAGAGAGTAATAGGTCGTATTCTAGACTAAGTATAGGTATCTTAATCTTTTGCTAGTATTTATAAGGAGGATACTAAAGAGTAAGCTAAATCTTATAGTTATTATATGTCTCGATAGTAGTAGTATTATACCCCTAGAGTCTATAGGACTCTAGGATAGAGATAAACGACTATGGGTAGGAAATAAAGATGTTATTGAGTCTACTATTATTGCCGATCCTATAGTAAAGTCTAATACTAGAGCTATTACTGTTAGTGGACGGTATAGGTAATGGTTAGTAGAGGTTAGTCTGTTGCCGTTAACGTTTTTTAGAATATAACTAGTCTAAAGGACTTAGACTTTATATATAATGCTTTGGGTTCTGTTAGGGTTTAGGTAATAAATTAGAGATAGTACTAAGAGAAGCTATTATAGTAAATAAAATATAAGTTTTGTAGTAATAAATAGGTACTATTATAATATATTAAAACGTAGACTTAACGGGCTAGGTAGTAGAGTTAGTAGTTTAGGTAGTAGTACTTATAGTACAGCTAGTAGAATTAGAGTATACTAATAATTTTTTTTGGACTAATGGAAAGGGGTAAAAGTTATATGTCCTTAAGGTTGATGCGCCCGTATTAATTTGTAATGCGTCTGTATTAATTCCCTAGTTAAAAGAGTAAGTAAGTATATTATTATTTATATACCTTTTAATAATTACTTAACTATTTTAATTATTAGAGTTAAGGAGCTTTTCTAATAAGTAGATATCCGCTTTTTAAGAAAATTAGATTGTGAAATAGTTTATTAAAAGTTAAAGGGTGTTTATAACTATTAACGTAGTAGTATTAAAGGATTGATTTATAGGGGTAACGTGGTTTATCAGTCAGCCGGACATATCAGTTAGCTAGAAACTTTTTCCTACGTCCATAATAATATATAATATTTCTTAACTATAATACATTTAATTAATTATTTATTATTACTATTCGACTTATTCGATAATTCTACGTCCTTATTACAAGTTCGCGTATTATGCCCAGTCTCGCTGCACACACTATAGCGTCTCTGAGCCAGCTGGGCTCTCTTTAATAGACTCCCTTTTTTATTATCTCGAGGTACTAAACGTTTCCCTTTTTATTTCTCCTTTAGTAAATCCTAAGATTCTTCTATACTAAGTACTCCTTTAAGTTGGACTTGTGACCTTTTAGCCCTCTAGTGCTTAGTAAGTACTATATTTATATCCTTAAGTGTGCGAACCCGATTGGTTAAAAGAGTGAGTAAGTGTACTATTACCTATGCACTTTTCGATAATTACTGTCAAAAAGGGTGGTAGGCCAAGGGTGCTGGAAGCGATGCATACGCAGAGCGCCTAGGATGCCAGGAAGGCGCTAGGAGAAACGTTTGGCCGAGGACCGCGCTAGGTGCGCTTGAGGGCCGCACTAGAGGCGCTTAGTCACAGGGAACACGCCAGAAGGAGGCGCGTAAGGGACACGGACAGGCCTTGGGCAAGAAAAAGCACAATACACATCACGATTGACCCCTGAATGTGTGTCGACGTATATTCGAACAATTACTCTACTACCTGAATTGTTAGAGTCGGAGAGCTTCCCTAATGATTAGAGATCCGATTTTTAATAAAATTAGACTACGAAACAGTTTATTATGAGTTAGATAGCGTTTACGACTACTAAAGTAGTAGTATTAAAGGGTTAGTTATAAGAGGTATAGGTGTCCGTAAATATATATCAAACTTTTAGATAATATAGTCTAGGTCCTATAGGTTAATTCTAGTTTCTAGGAATATAGATTTAATATTTTCTTTTATAAAGACCTTATTATGCGCGTAGTAGAAGTCGAGAAAGAACTCGGACTTAGTGATATAGTTTATAGAGGCTTGGATAAAAAAGTTGATTTTATTACTATATACGCGTTTTAGAGGTAAATAAAGGGTAATATTTAATAGCTAAAGTAGATAAGATAAATGTGGAGGTATACTAATAGTTATAATAGCGTTCTATTTATAATAATTGTTAAATTTGGCTAATAAATAACTCTTGTAACTATCGATAATAAGCATCTAATAGACACCCTTAGTATAACCCTTAGTATATTTATCGAAGTATTTAATCTAGTCTAGACCTATATTATTATCGGTCTATCTATTAGTAGTAGGTTTAATAATCTAGTTGCTTAGAAACCCTAATGCTATAGTCTAACTAGTAAGGTAATAGGTACTTTAAATAATTATAAATAGAGGGATATACTACCCGCCTAAATTAATATATTTAATTACTATAGTCTATTTATAGTTACTAGGTTGAATAGACTTTACTTTCCTACGTTTATCGGCGCGTATTACTACTATTAATGCGGTAATAATGCCTATTATAAAGCTAATTTTATTGAAATTATAGATGTCCCCCTTTTAGATCCTGTATTTAGTTATTATATTATATAATAGTATAAACCACTTTGAAATAACCTGGGGATCTTTTTAAAGAGTCCTTTAATAATTGTATAGACGATTGAATTTGGTTCTTAGTGATAGTTACGAGTCTATAAATCGCTTCGCCTAACACTTACTAACCAGCTCTCTATTATACGCTCGTAGTAGGAGATTGGCTATATCTTCTATACTAGCGAGCTATAAGGGAAATCCTCTAGAATCCTGTTTAATAATGTATTAGATAAGTGCCTTTTCTTTGATTGGATCGAGTTTGTGTCGTTAGGGCTGGGTTCGTTTGTGTCTGGGTTGGTTGTTTATTCTGTCGTATAAGGTACTCTTGGGTACTCCGTAGGTTGTCGCTGTACGCCTAATACTTAATTTACTACCTCTAGTGTGTGTAGTTCGAATTGCCTTGAGTGTAAGATTGATTTTGTCTTTTTATAAGTAAATTGGTATTGTGGTTGTGGAGTGATAATGTGTCGAATGTTTAAGTACTTTAAACTTAAGTGCGTTCGGGAAAAAGTGTCCGGCTGACTAATATGTCCGGCTGACTGATGAACCACGTTATAGGTATCTGTAAATATATATTAAGTTTGTTAATAATATACTCTAGGTCCTATAGGATAGTTCTAGCTCCTAGGAATGCTGATTTAATATTTCTTTTTATAAAAACGTTTTAGTATATGTAGTAGAAGTTAATAAAGAACTTAGACTTTATAATATAGTTTATAGAGGTTTAGATAAAGAGATTAATTTTATCGCTATATATTCGTTTTAGAGATAAATAAAGTATAATGTTTAATAGTTAGAGTAGATAAGATAAATATAGAGGTATACTAATAGTAATTATAGCGTTCTACTTATAGTAATTATCGAATTCGGCCGATAAATAGCTCTTATAACTATTAATAATAAGTATTTAATAGATACCCTTAGTATAGCTTTTAGTATATTTATTAAAGTATTTAATCTAATCTAAACCTATTTTATTATTAGTCTATCTATTAGTAGTAGGTTTAATAATCTAGTTGCCTAAAAAGCCTAATTCTATAGTCTAATTAGTAAAGTAATAAGTACTTTAAACGATTACAAATAAAGAGATATACTACTTACCTAAATTAATATATTTAATAACTGTAACTTATTTACAGTTACTAGACTAAACAGACTTTACTTTACCGCATCTATTAGTATATATTACTACTATTAATGTAGTAATAATACTTATTATAAAGCTAGTCTTATTAAAATCATAAATATCCCCCTCTCTAATTATATATTTAGCTATTATATTATATAATAACACAACTACTTCTTAATAACCTTAGGATTCTCTTAAAAAGTTCTTTAATAATTATATAAATAATTAAATTTAATTCTTAATAATAGTTATAAGTCTATAAACTACTTAGTCTAACACTTACTAATAGACTCACCATTACGCGCCCACAATAAGAGATTAGCTATATTTTCTATACTAGCGAGCTGTGAAGGAAATCCTCTAGAATCCTATTTAATAACGTATTAGAGAAGTACTTTCTCTTTAATTAAATTAAATTTATATCGTTTAGGTTAGGTAAGTTCGCGTTAGGGTCGGTCGTTTATTCTATATCGAACAGAACTTTTAGGGATACTATAGGTCTTTATAGCACGTAATATACTTAATTTCTAGCCTATAGTATATACCGATTAAATCGCCTTAATTATAAAAATAATTTTATCTTCTTATATATAAATTAGTATAATAGTTATAGAATTATTACGCATTAAAGGTTTAAGTAGTTAGATACTAACTATATCTAGGAGGAAATTCGTTACTAACTGATATTTGTCGGTAACTAATAAACCATATTAGTAGTAATATATACTAATAGATATAGTAAGGTAAAGTCTATTTAGTTTAGTAACTTTAAATAACTAAACTATAGTTATTAAATATTTTAATTCGAGTAGATAGTATATTTCTTTATTTATAATTATTTAAGATACTTATTATTTTACTAATTTGGCTATAGAATTAAAGTTTTTAAATAACTAAGTTATTGAACTTTTTACTAATAAATAGACTAATTATAAAATATATCTAAACTAAATTAATTACTTTCATAAATATACTAAGAGCTATACTAAGAGTATTTATTAAATACTAATTATTAATAGTTATAAGAGTTATTTATTAAATGAATTCAATAATTACTATAACGTAGTTAATAAGCGAGTGGGCCAGATAAGTGAGTGGGCTATAACCTTATCGTACCTTAAAGGCCTTTTTTAAACTATTTTTAAAAAGGCTAAATCTTTATAAACAGGCTAAATCTTTATAAAAAGCTTTCAAGCTTTATATTAAGGTTTATTATATAGTTTTATATATAAATATAAAAATCTAAAAAGTTTAAGTTTAGTTAGTACTATTTAAAATAGAAGAAACAAAAAGGTGGGATAAGGGTTAGAGTTAATATCTTAAAAACTATAGACACTAAATTATTATAGATTTAATTTATAATATAAAAGTCTTATCGATAATATTTTACAAAAGTCTGTAATTTCTTATTTAACTTTAGACTTTTTAAAAATAGTTTTAAAAAAAGGCCTTTAAGGTGCGATAAGGTTGTAGCCCACTCACTTATCTAGCCCACTCGCTTATTAACTACGTTATTTATACTATAGATTTTTAATATTTTTATATTATAATTTTTTTCCTATACCTTACTATTTAGTCGTTCAGTCCCTATATATATATAACTATATTAAATAGGTTATAGCCAAAACTCTCTTCTAAAACTGCGCTCAAAACATAATAACATTATGTAGTTGCCTCCCTTGATAGAGTCTTTGCTTCCACAGCCTTTGGTTCGTCTAGAGCCAAATCATTCTTCAAGTCAGGCAAAAAGCGGTCAATCCGTTTCCATGTCTCATTCCATAAGCTTTCCTTTGTGGCATCCTTACTGGGCGCAATGAGAAACCCACTGCTGGCCATGAAAAGAACCACATTCTTCAGATTCTCATGTACAGCCTCCTCCTGTCATATCATGTCAGCTGTCATCGTGTAGGTGTCACGGAATTGGTTGTACTCACTAGGATGTCGCCTTGGCCACTGTTCATGAGTCGATCCATGATGTCGATAATCTTCACCCACAGATCGAGCATCCCGTCCCATTTTGAAAGAAGGACAAGGTATTGAAGGAAAACCTTGCATAGCAAAGATGCGGCTTGTACTCGCATTTCGCCCATGCCGTCGCGGTCTGAAGAGAAGACTTCGGGCTTCAAAAGCTTGTGGATCAATGGGAAGAGAACCTCACCAAATATAGCTGTCCACTCTTTGTGATCACTGCAAGTAAGCTCGGGGGAGAGCAGTGATCGCTGGAGCGAAGTGAAAGCCTGAAGACGGACATCTCGAGATGGATTTGTGCATTGTGCTGTCAAGGCTTGGAAAATAGGCAGCCAGTATGCAGACCATGCTTCACAGGGACAAGTCAGATCCTGGGTCTTCAAGGCTCGTTGGGCCAAGCTGTGCAACACCACATACCTTCATTGCTCTCGAGGTGAGATTGTTTCATCAGAATTGGGATGCGCGCCGTCATGTTATAGATGATGTTGATTGCCTTGGTTCCCCGCGATGTGGCTTCTTCGAGACTAGAAAATGGTTAGAAATTGGCTCGTTATCTCCGTTGCTGGATTTCGCACCTCGTATGCTCGCCCGTGCCCTCGGGGGCTTTCCGTTGCTTCGTGTCTTGCTTCCGCTCCGTAACGATGACTCGGCCAGCGCAAGTGGCAAATTCTCCAAGTAGCGAAATGGCCACCTCGTAGTTGTCCGCAATGATAGCTGGCGGTGCGCCCCCACAACCCATGTCGAGAATGTCGAAAACGATGGGTGCAGATTCCTGTCGCGAAGCTAGTGTCCGCATGATGACCCAGAAATCCGGAGATGTCATGATCTCGTTGCGCAGAGGGCTTGGCTCGCTGACGCAGACTCTAAGCCCTTGGAGGACAAGAACGGATGTCCTTGCCAGTACATCCTTCCCGAAACTGGAGATTGTGTGGAGTAACACCGGAACATTGATGAGGTCGTAGGCCTATAGTGAAATAATGTCAGATCGCGAAGCCCACCAAACTTGTGGTTTATCTTCGGGGGGGCACGCACGTAGCTAACTTGCAGCAGTTTGAAGAGGTAATACGAAGCTCTCGATACGACGATGTAGTGGTAGCGCCCGGAATCACGCAGCACTCCTTGAAGGGCCTCGATGACTTGTTTGCCGACGAGCTGTATCGTTGCCTCGTCGCGAAGGGCAAGCACCGTGCTGAATTCCAGGATATAAGCCACGGCAGGATCATACGCAACACTGGCCTGCACAGATTTCAGTCCATTAGCAGGTGAAGATGACACATTGTCCGACTTCACGACTATCACAGTAGAGCTGTGATCCTCGGGCAGTGCACATAGGAGAGACTCGATCAGAGGCTCTAAATCCTCTGGGGAAAGTTTGCTGTGACGAACGAATTAGCTATAGTTTCTCATAATCATCACTGTAGGCTTACGATATGTTCGCAAAGACATCGCCCATGTGGCACGAGTTTACGCAGTCGACAGTGCACAGTGTGCTCTCTAGCTCTTCGTCCGAGGGCTCTGGAGGATCGTCCGCCGCATAACTGGAGATATAGCTTGTGAAGGCAGAGAAAAATCCCACGTCGACAGCCTTTGACGCACGGTCAATGACCTGAGATGGCGTTTGTAGCGGTATGGGAGTGATGTCCATGACCGGAGAGTCCGCCGAGAAGAAAGGAGGAACGAGCGAGTTCACGAAGAGATTGAGCCAGATCCGAGTAATCTATGCGTTGTCAGCATGGCTCCCCAGAGGAAGACGTGGGTTGGAAAAAGGGGGGAAGACTTACATGTCTCCAGCCATCGCAAATCAAATGTTCACTGCCAGTCACGACTCTGAAGAGAACCAGCGTAGCCAGCTGGGCCCTTAAATCTCTCCCCAGCTTAACGGCCAGCTCGCTGACCATGACACTGCTCTCACCTGCCTGGACCTCGGTATTCAGGGTTGTGTTGAATGGTACCTCGGTAGCCAACGTCGTCATGTGGCTGAGGGAGTAGACAATCTGATCTAGTGCTTCGCGGTTGTTGTATTTGGATGCTATGCGCGCGCACTCGTCGAAACCCGTTATGATCCTGGCGAAGACTGCGTCGTCGGTAGCAGACATGAAGACGTAGGACAGCGTAGACACGATGGGCCGCCAGGTCGACGCAAACATATCGGCATCGTAAATATTGGTTTCGCACAGAACAAGTGGCCGTACGGAATCCGATTTGATGATCAACTCTCGCCAGGCATAATCAAATGCATGTTTGTTGTCGTGCTCGTCCGGAAGAATGATCTCGTTATTTCTGATGTTGTCGAATATCTCCTGCAGGTATTCAGGAGCAAAATCTTTGCCATCATTTACCCCCCTCAGGTTCCTCGCAAAATCTTCCACCGTCATGCGCTTCTGGCCTTTGAGGTTGGGGTTGTGCTGATCGGTATTCAGCATGATGATAGCGTATGTCAGGACGAAGACAGCATCAGCATTGGCGACCTCTGTTGGTGTGGCTTTGGAGCAATATTTTGCCGCAAAGCAGGTAACGATTCTCTCAATCAGCGCAGACTCTCCCGGGAGTCTGAAAGTCTCCAACAAACCCCTTAGCGCTTCGTCAACCCTTTTCTCCGAGAAGTCGAAGAGGTTCAAGTACGCTTCAAGTATGCTTTCACTGCCCTTCTTGGACAAGTATTCACCAAGCACTTTCTTGGATACTCTTGATGTCCCCTTTAAGAAAGTGGCCACTGCAACTGGGTCCTTCGCGTCTTCGATGATGCCCTGAGCTTCGAGATAAGCGAGACCACCCTTAGCGTTCTCATTGAACTTGCTCGTTCCCTTGATGATGATCTTCTTCCTCCGTCGCTGTTCCCGCAAGTCAGCAGGGTCAGGCAAGCCGTCTGTAACTGGCGCTTCGTCCAGTCGTTCTGCAATAAACTGAACATATCGCAGCAGCGCATCCAAGCAAAGTGGCGGAACACTCGTCGTACTCCATGTTGCAGAGTCTGGCAGTGCGTTGCGAGAAAGAAGGCCTATCATGTCCTCGCACAGATCTGCGCGATCGGCATCGCAGTCGTAGTTGACAAAGAGCTCGGCCATGAAAGTGGGCATCCGCGACAAAACGCCGACAGTCTCTACCATAGCCTGCCTCGCGTCTGGTTTCCTTGCGCCCCCTTCAAGCCCAAGCTTCTGGCGGTCCTTTACTGGCACTGGGGTGGACCGTCCGCTACTAGCTTGTGACGGGGGGAGCTTGACAAGCTTTGGAGATTGCGGAATGCCTGCGTATAATGATGGGTCGATACCGGGCTCTCGGGGTATTTCTACGGATGGGTGGAGGCAGGCGACAAGGTATGACAAGAAAAGCTCCTGTTGCAACTTCAATACGCCACGGCATGTAGCCAACAGCGTTCCGGCGACGATCAATGCCTCTTGCAGGATGGCCATGTTGTCGGACCTGACAAGCTGGAAGAGGTAGCAGCAAAGCCTGTCTTCGGCTATGCCAGCCAGAGCTGGATGCCGCGCGATTGAAGGCCCGGACACCTCGAGGGCAACATGAATGATGCGAAGAGCCATGACTCTCATCGTGTCGGTATGTTGACGATCGTTGGGATCCAAGAACTTGACCAGGACCCTGAAAAGCTCCCTGACAGAGGGAAGCGAGTAGGGCCGAAGGTCTAGTGATTCTGAGCTTCCTTCGCCATCGGCCTCTCCATCTCTCTCTGTCTCAGTGCCGGCGTCAAGCCTACTATCACCAGATTCTGAGTTGCTTTGAGAGGTCTGGTGTGTATCCAGGGGTGTCAAACTTGACGCTGATACGCGCCCGTCGGCTTCCGTCCCCGTCACCTGCAGGCCTGTAGCGGTGGTCGCAGCCGGATCCATTTTAACGCTGTCCATGTCTGCGCTTGTCTGCTTGTCGAGGGCATCCGACTCATCTCCAGCCTCAACCTCGAGGTGCTTGACGTCCTCAAAGATGATTTGGCACATGCGTACCATTGCTGCTTCGGCTGTTCGGCGCAGTACAGCCGAGAAACGAGGTTGCGAGCATATCGCCAGACCCCTGCCCATCATGTCGCATACGCTTTCGTCGCTCAAAATATCGCCCCCAGGCCCAGACATCATGTCCTCCATCAAGTGAAGAATCATCAACAGTACTACCTCCACCTGACCAGAGTCGCTCCCGTCAAATTGACAACGGGTAACCGCTGCAGACAAGGACTGCATGGCGAGTGCGAAACGGGGAGAGGTCGGGCTGATGAAGCCATACGCAAGGAATTTTCGGAGGGCTCCGAGGGTGAGGATGGTGATGGGCGCAGCAGTACCCTTCGTCTGTATTATTTGCAGGAAGGGGCTCAAAAGTGATAGCGCGTCAAATGAATGGACGTCTGAATAACACCGAGGTCAGCAATGACGATCTGACAAGCAACCTGGGGACGGGAGACGACTCTGTGCCCACCTCTAACGCTTGCCAATTCATGGCGTAGCTTCCCGAAGCCAGCCATGAGGGGATTGTCCTGAATACTGCGACCCTTCTTTCCACGGAGACCCCATCTATTGGCAGGCGCGACATCGTACGAGCCGTCGGCGGGGAGACCAGCGCTGGCACCTTTAGGGTTGCCCTTCGCCATTGGGTTGGGAGAACCCAGGTGAATCGGATTCGGGCTCCCGCCCAAGATGGCCGATACAGAAGAATGAGGCGAGCGTGCATGCTTCTGGATCGCTGAGGTAATGGATATACATTCGGACATGACCAGAGACACCGGGTCTACTGCCACAGTAACAGGGCGACTCCGATATTGCATTCTAGGCGCAACGATGGAAGAACCAACGGGCCGGCGCATATCCAGACTGGAATGACCCGGGAGGGCAGATGTCGCCTCGATTTGCTGCGCCTTGTCGACATCTTGACTCATGGTATCCGGAGAATAGTTGGACGGGCGCACTGTACTTTTTCGTTCAGTGATCCTGTTGCTTTCGATCGGTGTAGAAGAGAATCGACACGACGCAGGGAGGCTCAGAAGTGGGATTGCGTGTTGAGAATCTGAGAAGAGAAAGACCCAGCCAGTCGCACTGGCAATCGGTAACTTAGGGAGAATGGGTGTTGGACGTTGTGTCCGAAATCGTTGTCGCCAAAAAAGATTCCCGGGCGTGGATGGGAATTGACCAGGTTGCAGATGGAGTTCGCGGTTCGTTGTTCGTTGGGGGGCTAATACTGCGTACTTACTCTCCGTAGGTACGGTAGGTATATAACATAAAAATCTTATTTTATTAATAATACTAAGTTTATTTACAAACTACTAATTATAAACAATAGTTAAGTATAGTTTTTACTAGGTATTTCTATATTTAAAAGCATTAATATTGAATAAAGTTTTAAATTTATAGTACTAATATATTAGTACTACCTATATATATAACTCTATATAATTAAGTTCGCTTATAATAATTACAGAAGTTATAGTTTGTGTTCTAGTTGATTCTAAAGTAAATACTAATTTAATTTCTTTTTGTTGTAATCAGTGGTTAGAAAAAGAAGTGGGGAACGGGAAATGATGGGCAGGTTGGAGTGAGGCCTTAAGAGAGCTCGCCCTCGTTCTTGCTTCTTAAAGCCATATTTCCTCAGACTGTCAGACCTCAAAGGATGCCACCTAGTAATTCCCATGTAGAGTATTATCAATCCCTTCCTCTCATCTGTTCCATTTGCACTTGCTCCAGAAGTCCGTTCTAACACTCAACAGGTTAATACTGCAGTTTTTGGACAGCAGGGTGGAAGGGAGTTGTGGCAAGTCCTGATCAGGTGCGCTTTGAATGATCGCGTTTTTGATGTCTAGAACCTGCTTAAGACAAAACGGAAATTGACCATCAACCACAAATAGTCGTGAGCCAGTCTGTCATGCCCGAAATTGCTTTCTCCCTTAACTCTCAGGTTTTTTTGCGAAGCCCCCGCCATCACGTTCCTTCTTTTCTCTCATGTCCACCTTATCTTTCTCCTCCCGTTCCAGCTTTTCCTCTGTCGCCAGGCTCTGCATGTCGGATTTGTCCTTTTCCCACTGACTGCTGGTGTCTCCGAATTGCTCCTTGACTTTCTTGGCCTTTTCGGCCTTCTCTTCCTCTTCCTTTTCTCTCGCAAGTCTCTCCTGCTCCATTTCCTGCACCTTATTAGGACTTGAGGCCGCTTCGTACCCTGGTGTAACCACGTACCTCCATGTGTTTAATATCATCCACACTCGGCTCGTACAGATGCCAAATCGTGTAGTGGGGCAGACCGACGACCGAGTAATCCATCCGCTTGGCCATCTGAACTCCTGTCAATGATTACATCTTTGGCGGCAATGGTCTGGGCCGTCCTACCTTGCCGAATCCCTCCGTCTCCGCGTGTTTCTCGAAACTGAAGGCGGGGAAGTGAACGCCGGATCGGAACACCCTAGCCTTGGCCAGGATACTAACACCGCCCACCCCGTCAATCTCCATTTCCATGTCCGGATCGCCATAGGGATCTCGCAGATATGCAAGATGGGGACGCCATGTGGCGTATTCGGCGTAACCTTCGACAATGACGGCATCCTCATCCAGCGTGTCGGCGAGGGCCAATGCTGTTTCAGATTCTTGCCATGAATTCAAATCGTACGGCTGCTCGCCCCCGAGCCAATCTGGCAGTGGACGCCAAACATCTATGCCCGCGTCAGCTCAGGATCTTGACCAGTATGTGACTTGGCGAACCTACTAGGCACAATCACATCCTTATTGTGTCGCATCAGATCCTCGAGAATAGTAAAAGGGGCTGTCTCGACATCAACATCTCGCCAGTACACCCACGAGTGGTACGGTCGTAAGGCCGCACTGAGGAGCCAGTTCCGGGCTTGGGCCATCAACTTTCTTCTGCTCGCCTGTGCCGCGAATCCGTGTCGACTTTCAACATCCTGATTGACCTTCTGTCCGAAGTCTTTTTCTATGATAGAAATTTCGCCATATGGCTGCTTTGCATCTTCGTCGGCTTGTATTCCTTCCAGCATGTCGGAGAGAACCTCAAGGGTCCGGTCTTTGGAGTCGGAGACTAGAAACGCGAGGTCGATGAGGTGGTGAGGGTAGGTGAAGTTCCGAAGATGAGAGAAGAACATTGGAAGATGTGGCTCTGCGTCTCTTAAAGGCACACACAGTAGGATACGCTCCTCGCGCTCCCAACCCCGTGCAGTGCCTTGAACATTGCTCAGGTCGTAGTAACGCACAGTCTCTAGTTGTAACTCCTCACCGCCAGATAGCAAGCCGAGGGACACGATCGAAGTTAACGAGGCACCTGGCCAGACAAAGACCAGAAAGACAATGGCAACAACGATAGTGAGAGCGAGGCGGGTTACGAGGCGCTGTCGGCGACGGTTTGCAGGTGTCGATGCTCGGGGCTGATACCTGTCAGGAAAGCGACTCGCGTTAGCATGGCAGAGGAGGCGCAGAGAGTCAGAATCTGATGTACCTGTGAGGGGATATCTCGAACGTGCTTCCCCTCGGATACCCATTGGAGAAGCCGCCGACATGATGCCGTGGCATCACCTTCGAGCCGGCCGAGGATGCATATGAAGGCAACATCCAGGGCACCTAGCAAAAGCCCAGGTCTCGTATAGCAGGTGTCGAAAGTACGATTGACAGTAAAGCAGTTTTCCCTGACCTTGATAGTCGTGAGGCTCAAGTAGACTAGGGCATCTAGAAGACGAAGGCGCTTGGCACAGCGAGATGAAGAAAGGAACGAGTGTCGTGGTTGGGCGGCTGGGGGCTGGAAATGTGAAGGCCTCGCAGAAGTAGTGACAATCTGGAGTAAACGTGGCGTCTCGTATGATCGTCAAGGCCTGACGTGGATGCTGATGGCTCCAGCTGTTGTCAAGGGGGCAGGGTGGTGATTTGGGGGGTTCAGGCAGGAAGACTGCGAGTCTCAGTAAGATGGATAACACAAGTGCAGTGGCACCCCTGCGTGGTTGATGTAGGGACGCAGCACAGTGCTAGTAGCACCTGCTGCTTGACTTTTCCCCTGAGGTGAACCCTGAAGTACCTACCTAGGTAGGTGAGCTACCTACTCACTATGTGATAGGCAGGAGCTGCTGAGCGGTTAGAATCTAGGTACCGAAGTATCTACCCGGACCTTGGTTCCTAGGAAGGTACCTGGTAGGGACCTACCTAGGTGAGGTACCTACTAATAAAACCACACAAGATCACACCCATTGAAAAAAAAAAACACGCCCAGGCAGAAGTTAAAACAGTTTGCTTCGAGATCCAGATAATTAATACCCTACAGTCAATGGCCAGTTACCGTGTTATGAATTTAGCCCAGCGGTCGGCAAGATAAGTTATGCAACCCATGTTGTCGGAGTCTCCTCATATCATCATCATTCGTGCACTTTGAGGAAAGCGCCTTGCAAGTGACACACTACTGGTAATCAGGTATCTGTCTACCTACCTAGGTATCCTCAACTGCTCTGTCTTCTTAGGTAGGAGTATTCCATGAATGTACGTTGTACTTACTAGCTGGAAGGCTTGCGAGTGCTAGCTGCAGAACCAAGTCCTCTGCGACACGTCTCATTTCCTCCCTTGGTGGGGACACACGAAACTCGAAGGAAAGATCACTGCTCCTCGTCCAACAGGTGTACGTATGCCGATAGAATTTGTGTTGCTGGATGTACAGTGTATATACTCTGGGCTGAGTGTTTGCGGATCTCCTGAGATGCCGAAAGCATCCACCACAGCTTTATGCAAGGGGGGGCAACAGTCAACGCGCCACAAGCCAGTACGGGTGACTTGTAAATCACAAAAGAAGATATGGAGAATAATGTTGCCAGACTAGAGTTCGGGCAGGGCAGCAACGGATAGCACCCAAAGACGGTCAGGAAATCACAATTTCACAGCACACGAGGCAAGAATCTGTTCCAGGGGGTGGGATACCCTGGGAGCATCAGAAACAATCTGGACTGGGTTAACACTTCAGCTATAGAACAGTTAGCATCATGAACTGCAGGTAGATTCTAGTTGCAAGCGCAGTACAGCATCGTGTCAGACAAGCCGTGTTACTCATTCAGCTTGCCGGCCTCGACAACCCGGAACTTCAGAACGAAGAACAGGGAGCCAAGACACTGGAGCCAGATTACGGTCCACGAAGGAACCAACTCCACCACAGATCATCGCACGTCCGAGGGCGTGCTCCAGTGCGGAAGACCGGCTTGGCCAGCTTGAGATAGTTGAATGGATAAGCTATGGTCATCATGCGATGCGCATGAGGGATGAAAGTTCCTCATCAAGATGTGATTTCACCGGGGAGTCACCGCAGAGAAAAAAGAAATTGGGTCTTACCAGAGATGGACGATGCAATCATCTGTGATCACTCAGTGACGAAACGAGAGAAAAGAAAATCTTCTGGAACGGGTCTCGTGAGGTGTCCTGTTCAGCGCCAACTCGATTAGCCATAGTCATCTTGGGGGTTACTCCTCAGCAGCAAGTTGATGTTGTCCATCAGACAAAAGTTTTTGGTATATGGGTATCATCACAGATCTCAGTAGCAGAACTGAATGAAAAGGTGTTCATCATGGATAGGTAGGCGAAGTGGCAACAGAGAAAAGGACTCCGGATAGAAGCGACTTACACTCATCAACTTGAGCTCGTAGCCCATCATAGTCAAGGGCTCAAGCAGCGGACTGGCATCCGTACACCATCTGAGGCACAAGTTAGCGCTCTTGTAAATTTCCCAAGTTGTTCGTTTTGGATGGGCGAAGAGATTGCTCAAGGGTTTGGAGGGAAGTCAGATGGTAGTGCATGTTTGTTCGTACGCTCAGGGAATCGCGAGAACCAGTGGAAAGATTTGCATCAGATGAGCAAAGGCAGAGATGAGAACAAATATGGCCACTTACCGAATAAGAGGGCTCAGCAGCAGCAAATGCTGTGCGGCTTGAGCTTGAGGTGTCATGAGTGAAGATGAATCACCCAGAGATTTTCGTGGCTGTAAAAAATTTGAGCTTTAAAGTAGTGCTCGTTGATGGGTTTACTTGCATGCCCCACAACTTATGGATTGCTACATATATCTTCTTTAACACACTACAATCAGTCTTTACCTAGGTAGACATGCCCGGGCGTATACCTAGGTACCAACCCACCCACGTAGATACTCACTGACCAGGTCCATCCATAGGTACCGGTATTTCCAAGGATGCGCTAGCATTCGGCTAGATGCATCACGCGAAAATTCACTCCAGCTGCTCAAAGCTCAAACCGCTGACTGCCATCACGAGTCTCTTTGAGATTGGTTTGATTTCCTACCCGGCATCTTGCCTTCACCCACAAAAAGCTCTTCTTGGAGATCTATCCACGGTATCGAATTGCCACAAGATTGACAGGAGCACAACAACATAAATTTATGGTTGATTGACGGGCTTTCTCGCTACCTTCAAAAACATCTCCAACCATCAACGCCGATCTACTCGTTCCCTTCAGAATGTCAGACCGACGAAGGATCAACGGGCCACCCAGCGCGACGCTACCACCTGCGTACGAAGCGTCTGCCCTGAAACTGGGCTCCAGAGGGAGACCGCCAAACGGTATTCGAGGATTGTGTTAGTGCAGTCACTCACTTCCCAGTGCGTCTATAGCCTCTTGAACAAACGATGCTAATGCGCGCCTTCAGTCCTCAAGACCGGTGTGACCCCAACGGCCTCGGGTTCAGCATACCTTGAAATCGAACCGTCACAACGCCAGTGTAGCCCAGGTTCCAAGGCCAATGGCATGAAGCTCATCTGCACCGTTCACGGACCTCGGTCTCTTCCGCGATCTGCACCATTTTCGCCCTACCTAGTACTCTCTACCCATGTGAAGTACGCACCTTTCGCGACCCGTCAGCGCCGCGGCTACCTCCGTGACTCGAGCGAGAGAGATCTCAGTGTTCACCTCGAAACAGCATTACGGGGCGTCATCATCGCCGACAGGTGGCCTAAGAGCGGCGCTGATGTCATTGTCACTGTGATCGAGGGCGATCAGGAACGGGAAGCCTCCTTTGTCCAGGGCAATGAGGAATGGGACATGATGAATGTCTTGAGCGGTTGTATCACGGTTGCCGCTGCGGCCCTAGCGGATGCCGGAATCGACTGTGTGGACATGGTGACTGGGGGCGTTGCAGCCCTTGTGAGGACGGACGGCGAGGATTCCTCGAAACCTTCGCTTGTTCTGGACCCAGTCTCACTGGAGCATAACGCGATCCTAGCTGCTTGCTGTGTTGCCTACTTGCCCGGTCGCGCTGAGATAACTAATCTCTGGGTCAAGGGCCAGCTACCTCCGTCAGACCCGCAGCTTCACGCGAAGTTGATCGGTCGCGCGGTCCAAGCCTCGAAGGGAAACTACCGAGCTGTTCTAGAGAGGCTTCAAGAGAACCAGCCACCCCACAGCGGATGAGACAAGAAACAGCTAAATACACTCGATGCAATCGCGTGGAAAATTCCTCGCGATTGACTTTGTTTGGTCCAGGAAGTACTACAGCGATCCATCAACGTTTTGTGTCTCCTGGCTGGGATCAATGGGGCCTCTGGCGGGACACTTCGATGGTAATGTGACGAGAGATGGTGAAATGCGGAGTGATAGGTTGGATGTCGCAAGACACGAAAGATCAAAGAAAGAAAGCAAAGGATCGCAAACGTGGGGGGGGGGGGGGGGATCAAGGCTTGACGCGAACACAAGTAACTTACGAAAACAAGGCCTTGTCTGGCCAGTACGATACCTACAAATTCACGGGTTGAGCTGATGGTGTGCTATGTGTGGAAGGATATGTACAGAACAAAAGTCGCGACGCCAGAGATGGATGGCTAGAACAACGGGAACGGATCCTTGTAGTAATATATACTAAGGACTAAAACTAATGTGGTACGGACACACTCGTTCTCTCATGAGTCAATACACCAGTCTAGATACATACCTAGTATAGTGTACCTAGGTAGCCAGCTTGTGTGCTTATCTAATATTATCAACTCCTCTTTACTATCTCACACCCCACAATTATTGCGGATAAGCGCGGGCACATGCTCTCAAGTACCTGTTCCTACCTAGGTAGTAATAGTAGTAGTGCCGTGCGGCGTGCCTCTTTACGTCGTGTCTCCCAACCGCTGCATCTTCCGAGCTTCCGACGTCAACTCATCTCTTGCACCTCTCACTCCATGTTATGTTGATTACCAACGACCGCAGCCACCCGCGAAACCGACCGCGATCGACGAAACCGCTCCCGTCACTCTATTCTCCAACGATCTGGATCCCAGTGCAACGCCTACAGAGGTCTCATCATCATCACCTGTCTCGCTCGCCATTTCTTTCGTCGTCTTCCGCTTTCTATACACATCGCATCATGCTCTCCCCCCTTCGATCATCCCTTCCATGATTCGTGTGCCGCGAAACTTCCAGCCACCCGGAGCGAGAACGCTGCCATCCCCAGCGACGCCGACGACGCTGTAGAACGACTTAAGACCATCAGCTCTCCTGGCCGGCCATGGCTGATCCGTCCGCTCCTATGTTGCTGGAGAACACCGGGACCTGGTACAACCTCTCAGCTTGGACTGCACAGCTGCAATACGCCGTGAATATCACCAAGCTCGCTCCTTCCTTCGAGGACCTGGTCTTGGCTGGGCCGAGAATGGTGAGAAAGCTCACAGCCTACCTTCCTTTTCCCGACTCGCTCGATGCTCTAGGTCAGAGGATAGTTCCCGAGGCAACGGAGACTGGGATCAATCAGGCCATCCAAACTACTGCCTTCGGCATGCACACAAACCCTCCTATAGGGCACGCCCACACGTTTGGGGCGGGGCATGGGACTGGCTCCGGGCCGGCCGTCTCGATGGACCATAGCCCCGACGTTAGCAGCCCAAAGCTTGGTATGGAAGGTGCAAGGGGACTTGGCAGTGTTTTCAGCTATGCCACAAGCAAATGGGCTCTCTGTTGCATCGCCATGGCCGTCGTCCTCAACCGCACCCATATTTTCGCGGCAACGAGACGTCGCTTGCGCCTCACCCTGCCTGTACGACTCCTCATGCGCTTCTTTCCTGTCCTCCTATTCCTGGTACAAGCCCGGGATCTTTTGCGTTCGATTCAGTGTCAGACGTCACCCGAATTTGCTGAGATGCGCTGGGGAAACGCAAGCAAGTCTTCCGAGCTCATGTTCTCTCAATCCGGTGGATTCCTCCATACAATGAGCTCTGCATTCCTGCTAGGTCCTTCTGACAGGGAATCATGCCTGGCAATTGGTATGGTCCCCGTCGACGGCGACGTTACAGAGGAGTTGAGAGGATCTTTGTCCCTTCTGTGGCCTCTTTTCGGGACATTCTGCTTGAGTCAGTTCCTGGAAACTGTCTCGTGCGCCGTTCAAGGTCGCCCGGTATCTGCTGAGACGGGAATGACACTGTTCGAACACTCACTCGCCTTTGCCGAAGCCGACGCCGCAATCAGCAATCAGCTCGGCTGGGGGTTGTTCACACAGGCACAGACATTTGAGGCGGATTCGCACGGTGGCAGCATTGCCATCAGTCGTTCTATGATACTCGGGAGGGTCAATACGCCGCCCGAGGTCCTTCTGGTGGCCTTCCTGTCCACCATGAGCCACATCACCAGCCATCTACTTGGAATTTTCAACTTACAGGCCAGATTTCGCCTCGTCAGCACTGGTTTCTGGGGGTTCTGCTTCATGTCGAGCATTCTCTGGAGTGCGTTTACGTTCTCCTTGGATGACCCCGCCAAACAAGGATTGCTCAGATTTCCTACAGTGTGCATTATTGGCTTTATTCCCCACGTACTCGTTCTCGGCGGCATTCTAGTATGTTTATGCATCTACCTACTCGCGTTAGCTCTGGCCGCCCTCGCACCGACGGATGGGCCCATAGGTCAAAGTCTCAATATTCGCGGACGACTGGCTCAAGCCCACGGGAACATGCAAGCCAACCTCTCCTTGTCGGACATTCGCATAAGCATGGAGATGGATTTCTACACTGCGTTGCTGCGGACCGGATTTGGAGCGATCACCATGGCTAGCGAGGCTGTCTACTTGAACGAAGATCGTGACATCAACCTGAGGCCCTACACATGGCTGGAAGAGGAGAGGTTCCGTGAACTCGAAGACCTACGAATGCAGTGGGTTGCAACGAGCGTCTCTGATTCTCAGTACGACACCATCGGTACCATTGGGCTGGTACCTGTGAAGGATGACCATCAGTGGACCACCAATGGCTACGCTCGGGAACGGGCAGCACAGAAGGTACCCAAATCCCGCTCAAGCGAGCGAAGAGCTAGAGATGGTGTTGGCGCTGCGGAAAGGAGTGGCAGGTGGTTAATGGCCTTGGACTTCCTCATGAACGTAAATCGATTGATAATCCGAACCTGGGCCACAGCGATATTGAAGGTCCTCCACAAAATCGGATTCCGCCCGCCAAACTTTCTGTTATGGGTAGTTCGCAGGCCGAAGGCTGCAAACGAGACGAGAAGTGCAAGACAGAAGGACGACAAAAATAGCTCAGACGCCGTTTCGGGCTTGAGCGATTCAAGCCTACATATTCCCATGAACGATGCTGTTGACATTGAGTGGGAGTTCAGACGGCAAGCCTCGAGAGAAAACCAGGACTGGGTCTCTGTCGATGAGGCCGATCTGGACTCGAAACTCTACCGCTGGTGGTTGAAGGGGGGTTGGTGGGGATCGACAGACAACAGCGGCGATTACCGACCCAAGGAATCTGAGGAGGATAACGATACCACGAGTATGTGTTCTTTCAACGGCCATGATGACAGCGATTGGGAGTCGCAAAGCGAGGGCCAACGAATGCCGACACAATCCACCCAACGGGCTTCGGCTTCCCGCGAAGCGACGCCAGCTCCGGACATGGCGATGCAAATTTCGGATTTAGCACGTCTGCTGCATCCTCGAAGTCCCGAGGAGAGAGAAGAGGCCTACACCCTGGCTGCACACTTCGCTAGCGATGGCATAATGACTCGGTCTCGATACAGGAGATCGCAGCAGCTACAGCGAACAAAAATACTCACCATGAGTGGGCGAACGAATCGTGTTGTCTCACGACCAATCAAGATGACTGCCGATGAAGAAGCTCAGCGCCTGGAGCAGCTTCTGCTGTCTCGCCGCTCGCAGAATCGCGGTTCTGCGGGTGATCAGTCGACCTGGGCGGAAGGGGCAGCCGGTCTTGGTCCAGATGGTCCGCAATGCGTTGTCTGTCAAAGCTCTCCTCGGACGATCATCGTGTGGCCTTGCCGGTGTCTCAGCCTGTGCGATGATTGCCGAGTGTCGCTGGCAATGAACAACTTCGACAAATGCGTCTGCTGTCGCAGAGAAGTCATAAGCTTCAGCAGGATTTTTGTACCGTGAGTAGGGCAATCATGTGTCACAGCTTCTCCTCTAGATGGACGAGAACAGAGTTTGTGTAAACATGATGCCCAAAATGCAGAGTTCTCGGGTATTGGGACTTAATCTGTTTTCTGTCGGTAAACAGGATTATCTTGGCTAGCTAGTTTCGTTCACACAACTTTGAGCCGAAGTGTCGGGCGATGCCAACATCTATCATGATCCACTGCTTCACATTCCGGCCCATTCAACACAAAACGTGCGCATCTGTTCGATTCCAGGGTTCCCCAGGACAGAAATCTCACCTCCGAACAGAAAGCCCTTTTTGACCGAGGTGCCTAAACGACCACTACCAACCAAATCCAGCATGGAGATCTTGTCGTCCTGATCGTAGTGGGTGGCGAGAAAGTGAGCATGAAACCGAAGTGGATCACCTGGGTAAACACTGTAATCGGCGCCAAAGCGAAGACCAGGCGTCACAAAATATCCTCGGGCTTGTAGGTGCCGATGCAGCGGCCGGGTACAAGGCGCGGTGACAACAGAAAGAGAATTGACGAGGGATTCATGTAAACCACTACTCGTGGTCGGCGTCACCGCCAAAGACTTTGAATCCAACGCACCGATCTTGGGAAGTACACCCAATGGTTGTGTCTCTGTCGCTGATTCCTGCCGCTCGCTGGCAGCCTTTAAGTCAATGGGGGCATTGTAGCCATTTTTTTGTCTCCACGTGTTCTCGGTAGCAACCTTCCTCGATTGATCGTCGGCAAGAATCTTGCGGGCCTTGTGATGGCGGTCCTTCAAGAGGCCGAGATATGCCGAACGAGTGACCTTGTCCATAGACCGAAGAGAGGACGTATGATGTGCCGTCTCGTCCACGAGGTTTCCTACCTTCTTTTCGACCAGCAAGCTGGCTTCTTCGGGTAAGAGCTCCAGTGGCAGACTGAGGAAAACGTTCTGGGTTGGATTCTGCGGGGTGGTGCCCACCAGGACCGAGCAAATATTGTGGTAGCGTCGGATCAGCGCGACATCTTCCGCGTCGAAGACGAGATAACGATCAGCAATCTTTGAAATGCGCGCGACTGTCCGTGGTGTTTCTGAAGCAGCCATGGCTGTCTTCCAGTTTGGTAATCCTGCAAAAAAGACGTCAGTCAGCCTCGGTCTACTCCAATAGTAACGTCAACACAAGAGGTGTGCAAGACAGCAAAATCATATTCATTGTATAAAAAAGGTCATCACGAAAGATCAGTGGATTGACAGATTGATTTGATATAATCACATCATCGTTTTGGACGGCAGCAATGTGTGGGTTGAGAACGTACCTGCAGCACACAGTTGGTTGAAGGAAATGCAGACTAGAGAAGGAAAAAAAAACTTTTCGTGGATTAAATCCTTTGGACGACGTAAGGACCTTATCGACACAAAAATTCTTTCGATTCTAGTGGGGTAAAATCACCCTCTACATATTTAAGAAAGAATGAAAGTTAAAATATTATAAGTAGAGTATAATATAATAATATTTTAGTAGTTATAAAACTAATTTAAGTTTATTATTTATTTTATTTATTTATTTATTTATTTTATTTATTTTATTTATTTTATTTATTTTATTTATTTTATTTATTTTATTTATTTTATTTATTTTATTTATTCTAATTTTAACTACTGACGTGGTTTACTAGTTAGCTATAAATATTAGTTAGCTATGAACGTTTTTGTAAATACAGTTATTACCTAACTACTTAAACCTTTAATATATAAAATTTCTATAACTATTATACTAGTTTATATATAAGAAGAGAAAATTGTTCTCGCTATTAAAGCTATCCAATCGATATACACTATAGGCTAGAAACTTAGTATATTATATACTATAAAGACTTATAGTGTCCCCAAAAGCTCCTTATATAATAGAATAAATAACCGACCCTAACGCAAATATACCTAACCCTAACGATATAAATTCGATCTAATTAAAGAAAAAATACTTTTCTAATACGTTATTCAGTAGGATTGTAGAGGATTTCCCTTATAGTTTACTAGTATAGAAAATATAGCTAATCTCCTCTTATAGGTATGTAATAGTACGCCTATTAGTAAGTATTGGGCTAAGTAGTTTATAGACTTATAACTATTTTTAAAAACTAAATTTAATTATCTATATAATTATTAAAGAACTTTTTAAAAGAATCTTAAGGTTTTTAAAAAGTAGTTTATATCATTATATAATATAATAGTTAAGTATAGGATTAGAGAAGGAGGTATATATAATTTTAACGAGACTAGCTTTATAATAAGTGTTATTACTATATTATAGTAGTAATATATGCTAATAGACGCAGTAAAGTAAAGTCTATCTAGTCTAGTAATTATAAATAGGCTATAGTTATTAAATATATTAATTCGGGCGAGTAGTATATACTTCTATTTATAATCGTTTGAGATACTTATTACCTTACTAATTAGACTATAGAATTAGGGTTTTTAAGTAATTAGGTTATTAAACTTGTTACTAATAGATAGACTAGTAATAAGATAGGTCTAGACTAAATTAAATACTTCGATAAATATACTAAGGGTTATACTAAGAGTATTTATTAAATACTTATTATTAATAGTTATAAGAGCTATTTATTAGCCGAATTTAATAATTACTATAAGTAGAACGCTATTATTACTATTAGTAAACCTCCGCATTCATCTTATCTACTCTAGCTATTAGACGTTACCCTTTATTTGCTTCCAAAACATATATATATAGTAATAAAATTAACCTCTTTATCTAAGCCTCTATAAACTATATTATAAAGTTAGAGTTCTTTATTAGCTTCTACTATATATACTATAAGGTTTTTATAAAAGAAAACATTTAATTTATATTCCTAAAAGTTAGAATTACTCTATAGAACCTAAAGTATATTATTAGTAAGTTTAATATATATTTATAAACGCCTATACTTCGAATTACTAATCCTTTAATACTACTACTTTAGTAATTATAAACGTCCTTTAATTTATAATAAACTGTTTTATAATCTAATTTTATTAAAAGATAGATTACTACTTATTAAAAAAGCTCTCTAACTCTAATAATTAAAATAGTCGAGTAATTACTAAAAAGTATATAAATAATACTATACTTACCTACTCTTTTAGCTAATTAACTTTATATACTTAAGGATATAAATATTATACTTATTAAATACTAGAGGTGTCACAGACCTGCGTAGCGCCCCGCCCCAACTAGGTTAGCCTATTCGGCTAAGCTCCGGTTACGTAAGCTATATCCGGGCAAAACCTGCAATCCGTCCGATATCGTCAATCGTAGCTCTTCGAGCTACGTCTTGTCAACAGAGCCAATACCTACCGAGGATAGAGCCTGCGCAGTAGTTAGAACTAAATAGACGACTTTCGGCCTGCCCAGCGTCCACCTCCTGTCCGCCTATAGCCGTAACATTACGTAGCTCCTCCTTTAGACACTAGCAAAATATCGAACATACCTATTCCTCCACTAAGCACCGACTCCCCAAAAGAATTTACTGACCACGTCACCGAGAACGCTTCCGGCTAGCTAATATACCTAAAAGACATCAACCAGCTTATATTCTCGCAGAAAGAAGATATCGAAACACTCCAAAACAATTACCACAAAATCGCTACCCATCTAACCAACCAAGAGGCTATAATCCACTACTAAAAGACGACCCAAGAGACCGCCCATAAGAGGATTATACAGCTCGAGATTAAGAAGTCTCTACTGATTCGAGACACCACCACCGAACGAACTCCTATCACAACAATACCTATTATCCCTACGGACCCGGCCTATCCCACGCCCACCATTACCACACCACAAACATACCCACTTTCTACTATCCCACGCCCCAGTTCTACCCACCTCAACGAGAAGCTACCTGACCCAAGGGAGTTTGACGGAAGTCGCAAAGACCTACGCCAATTCACCCAATAAGTGTACGCAAAGATGACCGCTAATCGAGACCACTTCCCAACCACTACCTCCCGCTTGACCTACGTAGCCGGACGCCTTATAGGGAAGGTATACGACCTAATACTGCTAAAGACTAGCTATAGAGTTCTCTAGTTTATGGACTTTGAAGCCCTGCTAAAGTACCTAAAAGATGCGTTTAGAGACCCTAATCTTATCCAAAACGCTCAGAATAAGATCTACTACTATAGACAAAGTAAATTGGATTTCATATCCTTCATGTCTGAGTTTCAACGCCTAGCACTAGAAGGTAATATAGTTAAGGATACTCTTATCCCTCTACTACAATAATACATCTCCCACAAACTACAGGACATACTCCTACACAGTCCTACCCTATCCAATAAATACCACACCTTTATCCAACACCTTCAGAACCTAAACAATCATTACCACCAACACCAGTCACAAATCCAAAGCCACAACACAATACTAAACCACCCAGCCCAATCTCCCATCGCCTCTCGCGCCCCCGTGGCGACCCCAAATGCACCTACTACTACTACTACCCAGAGTAGTGACCTAATAGACCTAAGCTCCCAAAGACACAACAGTAGGCAGAGGGAACGCCACGAATACTTCTACTATAGCTCTAGGGAACACTTCGTCATCTCCTACCCTCAACCCAATACCCATCTATCTCGTATCCAGAGCGCCTACCGTACCTCCCCACCTCGATCACCCAGTACCAGATCCCCCGTCCGCACCCCTTACCGTTCTATCCCCTACTCGCTAACCTACGGACAAAGTACTTCCCTAGCCAAAAGCTCGGTAAATAGCACAAGCCTAGGTTAAGTCACTCCTAGGCTCTAGGAACGCATACTCTCCATATCTCCACTACCGCTATTACTAGAATGTCTATCGAAGAAGAGGAAAATCAACGATCTTATATATTAATATTACCTATATATCTAATTATAGATAGTACTAAAGTACCTACTTACGCCCTAACTAATTCTAAAGCTAAAGGAAAAGTCTTTATTAATAAGGGCTAGACTTAAAAGAACAAAATACCTCTAAAACCTCTAAAGAAACCGTTTAATCTAGAAATTATAAACGGCCATACCTCTAAAACCGCCATTACTTATTATACCCTCGTTCCCTATTAGATAAATAACTATTTCTAAAAGGAAGTAATAATATTTATAACCTAACTAGTACACTACCCTATCGTATTCAGTATACTATAGTTAAAACAGTACAATCCACTTATCTACTTTACTACCCATACTATTACGTTTAATAATAAAACTTAGACTTAATAATAAGTCAAAAGAAAAAAGAAGAAAAAAACTGCTTAAAGCTGGATTCGAACCCTTGACCTCTAGGATCTTCAAAGCTGGCAATATCCCTCCATTCCTTAC
>WIGM01000593.1:0-27707 GCA_014235935.1 Colletotrichum musicola | reverse complement strand
CGCCACTGGCCCGTCCGGACGACCCACTCCTCGGCGGCCAGCGCCGCGTGGCTCCCCGCGGCGGCGTGGCCGAGCGAGTCGACGCGCCTCCGCTTGCGCGAGTTGGGCAGGAAGGCGGACGACGACGCGCCAGCGGCGACGGGGGACTCGTGGCCGCCGCCCTGGCCTGTGCTGGAGGCCGCGGAGACGGGATTGGCAAAGTGCAGGAGGTCCTCCGCCGCGTCGAGGCCGTGCGGCCTGCCGTCTAGGATGATGGAGGCGTCGGCGTCGATGGCCACGCGGACGAGGTCCTCGCTCAGTGGGGTGTGGCCGGGAGTGGGCGGCTGGCTCCCCGCGCCGCCGGAGGCCATGAGCAGCCCGAGGGGTTGCGTCGTGGGTGGGAGGTTGAGCTTGGTGGCGACGACTTCGAAGAGGCGGGCGACGCGGGCGCGGGTGTCGCGGAAGAACTCGGCGCGGACGGAGCCGCCGGGCTGGAAGTGCAGGCGAGTGCTCTCGCCGCCGATCTCGAGGACGAGCTCTGCCGCGCGATCGTCGACGTAGGGGCGGGCGTAGTTCACCCAGCCGGCGAGGTGATCGCCGGGGGAGGAGACGGCGGCGGCGGAGACATCGGCGGCGACGCTGATGCCGCTCTTGAGGATGTCCTCGAGGCGCAGTACGATCTCCTCGCGCCGGCGGCTCTGGTTGTAGCTGATGTGGTGAGGGATGAGCTTCTGCTCGAGACCCTTGAAGTTGAAGTATCTGCAGTCGCGGAGGAGCTCGGCGCGGTGGGTTTCGCTGCGTATCGTGACGGGATAGCCGCGGAGGAGGTGGAGGATCTCGGCGAAGGTCTCGGCGGAGCGGTTCGGGACCGACGGGGGCAGGATGGAGGGCGGACGGAGGAGGCCCTCGCGGTCGAGACCCGGGAACAGGTCCTCGGGGTTGGAGAAGAAGACGGCGAAGCCGAGGGAGAAGAAGTTCGGAGAGTTGCCCGGGTCGGTGAAGATGTCGCGGGGGATCTGGAACTCGCGGTGGCCGATGGAAATGAAGATGGACTCCTCGTAGAGCTGGGAGATCAGCTTCGGCAGGCTGTAGAACTGGGCGTCGGCGAACAGTCGGACGAAGTGGGTGCCATCGCGAGGCTTGACGTGATAGCCCTGGAGGTGGAGGGAGATGTCGGCGAAGGTCTTGGGATCGCGGTCGATGTAGAGGGTGCGGATGGCGCTGGAGAGGTCCTCGCCGGTCTCCTGGGCCTTCTTGACCTGGCACAGAAAGTACTGGGAGAAGTAGGACGGGGCTGGCGAGATATATTAGCTTAGGACTGGACGGCGCGGGGCGACGGGTTGAGGATCGTCTGGCCGGCCGTTCCGGTTGGCGCGACGAGGCATGCCAACCCGAGAGCGAGGGAGGCAGGGAACGGGGGTTCCGGCGTTGACGACGTACCATCGGACGAAATGGACGCGCCCGAGAGCTTGAACAGCTCAGAGCCTATCTGGATGGGAAAGACGCGCTCGTGGGGCAGAAATTGCGGGATCTTGGAGACGGCATCTTCGTCGCGAGGCGGCGCGGGGCTCTTGGAAGGCCGTGTCTGCTGAGGCTTGCCGTTGTTGGTGTTTGCGACCGACATGTCGGCAGCACCAGCACCAGCAGCGGCGGCGGCAGCGACGCGTTGAACCTGGCGATCGGTATTCGGCGGCGGTGGCTGCGAAATCGGGGCGACGGTGGATTGGGAAGGTTGATGAACCGGCGGAGGCGGCGCCAACGGCTGCTGGTATTGGTGTTGAGCTTGGTATTGGTGCTGCAGCTGCAACTGGAGCTGTAGCTGTAGCTGCTTCTGCGCCTGCTGAGCGAGCTGGGGTACGACCGTCGACGGATCGTCGGCTTCTGGTTTGATGGGCCCTGTAATGCGCCAGACCAAAGGCAGCTTCAGATGGACTGCTCTACTAGAGATCAGAAGCAAAGCTGGCAAGGAGCCTGCTCACCCTGCTGCTGCACCGTCACCGTGTTGTCGAACCACAGATCAAAGACATCAGCATCTGACATGGCAAATGGTCGTCGTCGTCGTCGTCGCGACTTCTGCCTCGGCAGCGGAGCGAAGATTGGTTGATTGCGGAGTAGGATAGATTGGACTGCAACCAGACGGCGAGCAGGCTCTTTGATTCGCCTGTTTAAGCAAATTGGCCAAGTCCAACTCTGGTAATCAGTATTAGACTGTAGACGTTGTCTGGGTTGAGGGCCTGGTGTTGTAGTAGGTCGATTGGATCGGAGTATCTCAGGTTACTGGTAGGTTTGGGACTTTGGGTCGGTCCATTGGTATTACAGCACCTAGGTACCTTAGGTAGGTAGGTACAGGGACGTTCAGAACCCCAAGCGCGCGCTGATGATTGTACCATTCAGACTCTGCTGTATGGGATAGTACTCGAAGGCTTCTCTGTAAACTAAGTAGGTACGTACCTCAGCTCCCCGCCAATAAACGTTGTTGGGGGCCGTTATTCCTGCCAGCAACCTAGGTAACGCTAAGACGGAACCCCTCAGGCTGCCCAGGCTCTCCAGTGTGCTGTGTCATCGCCTTGCATGCTGATGTTCGGGGCTCCCGTAGCACTAAGCTTGTTCCGGCGGCGCTGCGCTTTCCAGCAGTCGCGGCCAAGCGAGCCGCGACTTCCTTCTACGGCTTAGCAAAGCCGCCGATGAACCCACTGGGATCGAAGGAAGGCGCTACCCAGGGGAGGTACAGAGGTACCTGAGCCTATGTAGGTACCTTATTTGCCGAATTAGACGAACCCGACCCGATCTCGTCTCGCCTTCCCTTCGGACTTGACCACGATCTCGCATCCATTCAACCTTTTTTTTTCCGCCGTGCCGAGTCCATACCTACCTAGCAACACCACCCCGACCAAGCACCAACTCCGGCCGACGGTTGAGTGCCATGACACCACGACTTGTGCCGAGTGTCTCACTCCTCGGCTCTGTTTGCCCATTTGCTAGGCATGCTCTTTGCTCTCCTATCGACCCAGCAGAAGGAACGAAGAACGAAGCATCCAAGACACGGCAGACGAGACTAAGACCTGCAGCCCTTCCTTCGGCCTCGAGGACAGGACGGACGACACACGCCCCTCCCCTCCACTACTATTACTTCGTACCGTCCGTCCTCTCACACCCACCGGATGGAGCGTGGGAATGGGAACGGGAATGGGATCGATAATGAGACAGACGAGGGAAAGCAAAACAGCCTCGGAGCCCCCTCCAGACTCCCAAGAGATCTCCCATCATCCTCGCCAGATCCCAGAACATTCTGTTGGCCCGCTCTCGACATCCTAGTCTGTCTGGAGTCCTGGGCCCGTGGACCTGCCCTGACTGGCGATAACCTAGAGCTTACTGGCACCGCACCGCACCGCACCGTACCGCGCCTTGTGCAGAAGGCCCAGACCCAGACAGCCAGGCTGAGACTCGAACTCCTCGTCTGTCGACCTGACACCTGCAGAGAAAACCAACCCGCGTGCTGGCGTGCTGGGGGAGACAACCCTGAAGTTGCTGGATGATTGACCAAGTGCCTGCCAAGATGGGAGTTTGTCGCTTGAAGGTTTGGGCAGGCGGATTCGGAAGCCGCCTCGAGATCAAGATCTGTTCATCGTTCGCCATCCGTCCGTCCCCCCTCCTCGGGCGTTTTCCTCAAAAGGTGGTCTGGCCTCTCGGCCTGCGAGCCGAAAACCCTCGTCCGATGTCTTCGGTCTTGCCATTGAACCAACCAGGAACGAGATGCCCACCAGCGAAAGCCAGGACTCCCTCGATCTCGGCAAGTCTGAACCGAAACTGACAATCATCGCGATGTCACCAATCCTTCCAAACCTTCTCGAGGCCCGACCATGTCGCGCACTTTTACCAAAACCTTGACCCTTTACACGTTACGCACGCCCATGGCCAACACGCCATCTCCTGCCGCAACGAACTGCTGTCCCGTATGGTGCAGGTTCTGGGGTTGGGGAATTACCTGTATGCCACAGTAGGATACCGACCGTCGGGATCCTGACTATGTGAGGTTCACCACCATGGTCGCCGACCTGGCGAGCGAGATGCCTTCTTCCACCTTGACGAACCGCTCGCCGGATATTGTCAGAAGAGGTAGGCCTTCCTTGGCTTCTTTGCCTTTTTCTTCTACCGCCAAGCGAACCTCGCTACCTTGCTCGTCTGCAGCACCAGCAACACCACCACCACACCCGCAATTGAGTGATCGGTGCGTCTCCTGACATTGGCTTTACAGTTAGTTCTACGTCTTTCCTGTCGCACCAATTGCCACCGACGTGCATTGCAGCCGCAAATGACCGCGCCGTCCCAGATGCTTGTCGGCCGAGTTGCGGAGCAACAAGTCAGCAGCATGCCACCATGCCACCGCACACCCGACCCGCTGCAGAGCAGACGACCTCCCCCCCTCAACTTGTTGCTTCCAAGAACGATGCACTCATCCCCGACGCAGCTTATTGACCCCGAGCCGCAATAGGGAATCACCTCGGGCCGCTCGTTTCTTTCGAATGCACGGCACGGCGTGGCACACCGCTTGATACGAGTTTGCGAACGCGATGCCGGAACCGAAGAAGTGGCGCTTGCATGGTTCGAGGTTTGAATTCCGTCCCAAGTCTCGGGGCGTCAGTGCTGCTGCTGCTGCTACCACTACTGCTGCATCTGCTATTGCTGCTCCTCGGAACCTAGCACTAGCAGCTGTTACCTAGGAACAGGTCCAGAGGCACTTACATGATTACACTAGCCCGCTGCCCTGTTCCCTATATGGCACGTCCGCCGCGCTCGCCGACGTGGATCGCTCGTTTTACTGGCACGCCGCGCGAGGAGAAATGCTCGGAGCCGACGAGCGAGTTTTCCGCCGCCAGATGGGTCTCAACGGGGCCGCGACACTGAATCTGAGGGGGACCGTCGTGGGTACCTACTTTATTACGACCTGTGATGTCGTGCCGGCGAGTTTCAAGACCTGACCAGCCGCCAGGACCGCGTGAAGGACAGGGATTCCTCGTTATCGACGGCACCCGTCCCTGAAATCCGGCCGGTCCACCGAGTCTGCTGTTTGTTGCAGCCTTGGAGGAGATAACGCCGAAACGGGGGCCCTAGATGCTGGGAGTCCCGGCCTCCCCTCCCCTGTTCACTGCCCCAGTACGGCATGGTATGGCATGGTATGGCACACCGCACACTGCAGTGGTACACCTGCAGGCACTCGCCCGTCGCTTCTAGGGCAGCTTGACTGCTGACCTGGACTGTGTCTCGCAGTTGTTGGCCGACTCGGCAGCGAAGTGAATGCCAGACGAGACGTGAAGGCGCGTGGTCGAGACTGCCCTAATGCCATTATCTGATCATGTCCCGCGGCAACCCATTGGCGGTACCGAACCACACACGCAACGCAGAGTTCGGGGCGATCTCGATTGCCAGCCGGATCGGGCAGTTTTTCTCTTCTCCCAAGACTTAAACAAGGCGATGCTAATCCACGGAGCCGACCGCCGCCCGACCTTATTTCCACTGGGACACTCTCAATGAAACCCGTCCCCCAGATCCATCCCACCAGCGGCCGCTTCGGCGGCAGGTTGATGAATGGGAATTTCCGCACGGGGTCCTGGCCGCCATCTGCCCAGGGCTGGACAGTCACCGACACGCGCCGCATACAGAAACAGGCGATACCGAGATTGTCGTCAAGACTCGCGTGCATGCACAGCCTGTTTCGCGGGGCATTTCTGGACCCCTACGCTAGGGAAGTTGGAAGAGTACGAGTCTCGAAAGCAAGCAAGCAAGCAAGCAAGCAAGCAAGCTCTTGCCGGTTACAGGTCCTCAATAATAGTACGAGGAATGGGAGTGGATCTCGAATTGATCGTCGTCAAGTACGGAGTACGGGATGAGGTGGGATGGGACATGCCGTCGTCCCAACCCGAAAATTTCGTGCGCACCTTCGGTGCCCGCGACCTGCCGATTTTGCGGACCATGTACAGTGTTTTCGACTCTGTCGCTCATGCTCTCCCTGGGGGCACGGCCAACTTGGGTATGGTCGATAATACCAAGAGCCCGCGGTCGACCTGAACAACTCCATGTGAGCAGCCTAGGGGATTCAAACTTTCCTGAACCCCCCACCGGTGCACCAGCACCGGTACCAAGCACCAGGCATTGGATCCGGACAATGAATCTGTCTGGAACACGCACGCCTCGCCTACACGCGCACGCTAATACCAGGGCCCGGGGGCGGCCATCGAGTGGTCAGGAGGGAGGGGCGAACAATTGGCGATCGACGGGCTGATGAAAGAAGCGATGTGATTGAGAGAAGCCTTGGCGATGGAAGAACAGACTTTTGAGAGCCTCCAAGGAGGTGCCCGATGGCAGCAGCGGGGACTAACCATACATGGTCTCGAAACCTAGGAATAGCGCACGACTACGGAGTACGGATATTACATCCTACGGACGATAACGTACATTACGCCGGCACCCTACTATGTGCTCGTTCCGTGTTAGCAGGCTAGCAGCAGGCACCAACAACTCGGGCACTGCCATGGCGCGCGGGATGGTAGGGCGCGGGGCCTAAACCCGAGGCGCTCGCAATGTTTCCAGGGAAGGGTTTAGCTGTTGAACGTGCGGAGCGGCGAGGCGGCGGCTAGTCTCTCGTAGCGCACGTCGCGCACATTGAGTTGCTTAGGTGAGAATCATGTCACAGTCCGAGATGCGTCGCGGCCAGGTTGGACCTGTCAGTGGAAAATACCCTCAGACGGGGTGGAAAGTGGAGGTTGAGAGGGGGGGGCAAGGGGAAGGGGGATGGGGACGTGGACGGGGATGCGGTTGACTTCGGACTCTACTCCGGCACGGCCTGAAGTGTTCAGCGCAAAGGGGCGAAAAGGGTGGGAAAGGGAGAAACGCGCACACCCACAACCTACCAGCCTACCAGGAGTTGTGCCATCGCTCGCCGGCTACCATGACCATTCGCCGCCGTGCGATCAAAAAGCTTGCGTGCTTCTCGCGAGTCTACCAATCCCGCCACCATCGGAACCGCCCATGCTGATGCTGGCCGGGAAGCTCCCACTCGCGCGCGCGCGCACACACACACACACACACACACACACACACACACACACACCAGCTGGACTCTTTTGGCTTTACTCCGCCGAGGTTTCTTGCAGAAACGTCAAGATGGGACGCAAGACGACGGCAGGCACACGCAAACCTGTACCCGCGGTGTCTGTATTACTCTGTAGCGTCTACAGACGCACATGGCCACTACCACAGCAGCCATGCCGTCCGGGTTGTCTTGCCAGGCCCTGCCCTGCCCTTCCCGGTCCTGCCATCTGCATACCTACCTAGCATGCGATGCTATGCTACATGCTACATGACATGCTCGCGCCCGTCGCAGAACCAAGGCACACGGAAGGGGGAAACGCAGGGGCTTCCAGCTGGGCGGTTCATCAAAGCAAGCGGCGCATGACGCTGGAGTCGACGACGATCACCCAATTTAGGTCGAGCCACGCTACGGCGGCATGAATGACTGGGACTGGACGGACACGGATCGGAAACTGGCAAACTGGTTCACACACGCGCAGCCGGCAGCAGTCCATCCTGGGTCACGAGCGTGGCGGCGGCGGCGGCGCAAGTACGTGTCCTCGACATTGCTGGGCTCATCGTCATTTACCTCTGTCTGTTGTCGGTGGGATTGGCTGAAGTCTGGACATGCAGATGCTGCCGAAGGAAGATTTTCACGCGCAATGCCCACCGATTCCCAAGGGCAGTTTACTACCCACTCGGTATGTAATCCGTACACCACATAGTACCGTACACAGTTGTACCCACCACGACCACTTCATCTTGGGCTTCGACCGTCAAACCCTGAGCTGAGCAAACACACCGGCGCACAAGACAAGATTGTCAGTTCAGTCTTGACAGGCCTTCGGACGGCGGGGACAGCTCGCGTAGCAACATGCGAAGGTTCGGTGCCGGTGGATCGAGCGTTCCAGAGAAGGGATGCTCCAGGCTCCGCGGGACACTGGAGAGACAAGGCAAGACCGCTTGGTGACACCCGCTGCGCCCCGGAAAATGTGGATTGCCATGGTATAGAGGTACTTCCGTACCTATGCAATGTCTTTTAAGGTGTCTGGCCATCGAGTTTACCGCGGACGTCACGTGTATATTTGGAGCCTCTGATCGGGAACGCTTTGGAGCCGTTCCCGGGACACGCGACGACAACTGGCCTGGGCGTGGAGGGAAGCTAATAGCAACAAGTAGCACGGGGAGTACCGTCGACTCTGGATTACAATCATTTGCCATGTGTGCTGGACTTGTGTCCAGTGCCAGGTTTAGAATAGATACGTATCTCAAACGCTCGACACACCCGACGATACGATGGCGCGGCTCTATCCCCCAGGCTGGGAATCAAATACCGATTTCCCATAATCGGACAGCAAGTTACTCAACTAGTATGCAGTGCATAAAAGGGCAGTGAGCGTTCATCCCCCCCCCTTGACTCCCCTCGGAGAAACGACTGCCTTCCACGCATGCGAGCATAACCAGAGCAAGCCAAGCGAGCCTATGTAAGACGAGGCAAGACGAGATGTTGCAGAGGCAGCAGCAGCAGCAGCGAGAACGACCAAGACGACAGCTCCCATGGCAGCGTCACGTTATGGGATCAACAAGATTCATGGGAAAACATATCCGTACGGATAGACATTTAGAAAACATTTTCGGACCCCACCCACGACGCTAAACTCAGCAAGCGAAGAAACGTCGTCGAAGTCGAGGGCGAGGCTCGGCCGGGTTGAAAAGAAGAGCAGCATCAGGTCCCCCCTCCGATGTGCAGTGCATGCCGGCGATGTGCGTGCTGCACTGCACTGCATTGCATGTTCATGTTCAGTTCAGGTCCATGTTCGTGTTCAGTTCAGGTCCATGTCCTCCTGTCGAGGTTCATGTCCTTCGCTCACGCCACGACGTCCATCAGATGCGCCACGGAGTAAAAATATCACCCGTAACCTCGTGCCTAAGGTAGCCTAGGGCGCAGAGGATGGGAAAAGACAAGGAGATATACCAAGGTACACTAGGTACCTACGCTACTACGCTACCTACGATAGTGCACTAGGTAGGCTGGTAGGTAAGGACAGAGGAGAGCTGCTCGCGCTAAAACCAAGATGCCTTAGCTAAGGTACCTTACCTACCTTGGGTACGTACCTGACGGACCTGACCCTTGGGCGAGATGCATGGTTACCTGGCGAGTGGCAAGGGTACCCGGCACGCCGATCCCTCATCCAGCTTCGTTCCAGGCCTCGCGCTTTCCCCCTCTGTCGGTGTCTCTGCTGCGCTGCTGCTGCGCGGAGCTCGTCTAGAGTGTGCCGACTGGCGCCTTTTTTCTGCTTCTCTGATCATTTTTCTGCCCAGCCTCTCTCTCTCTCTCTCTCTCTCTCTCTCTCTCTCTCTCTCTCTCTCCGGGCCCCCCTCCAAAAAGAGAGACAAAAGAAAAGAAAAGGCCCGTACCAGGAGCCCACCTGCTGGGACTGGCGGTGCCTCTCAGCTGCATTCTCGGGTTTGTGTGTGTGTTCTCTGCGGCCGTCCACGCATATTCTGTACCTACGTATGTACCTTTTGGTCGGTACGCCGTGCTGAGTTACCTAGGTAGTACTATGGTAGATATAGTGGGTGGAGAGCATTAGGTAGGTAGGTACTCGGTACGTTCCTCATCATGCTTCACTTTCACTTCCTCTGTTCTCTTTGCCTGCCCGTAGGTACTCATCTACCTGTGGTCTTACGCAAGTACCTGAGGCTGCACTCTGTAATCTGCAGTCTGCAGGTACCTTGTCCGTAGGTATCTGGTATCACGGATACAAGCATCGGCTCATCCCACCCCCTCTCCAGACGATGTTGATACCCTTCCAATCCTTCTCTCTACGCCCTACTTTTACACCAGGTACCTGCTCCACGCAGTCACCACATAGCAGACACCTACTTCTGCCTCCCACTAATACGGCGTATACCAACCAAGCAAGTACAGCAGCACGCCTACAATGTACACCACCTACCTAGAGTGTAGAACCTAGCACCCTGCCTGGCACTTGGAGACCCGACCTTTCTCACCTCCAATCCGAAGTGTGGAAGTGTGGCCTGGAACAAGTAGGTAGAGATAGATGGAAGGGTGTGGATCACCAAATCATCACTAAACACACCCACCCCACACGCCCTCTTCTTCTCCTCCGACTTACCTCAACCTTCCAAACTTCCCGTCCCGTCCAGTCCACCGCGCGAACCAGCCCAGACCAAGAGACCAGGCCTGGCCTGAGCCAGGGCTCCGTGTCCCCTGCACCGCACCAGCGCTGCTCCATCCATTCATTCACTTCATGTTCGACAGGCACTTCTACTACGCTCGCTACCTATCTACCTACCTCTACCTCCTTCTTCCACTACCTCCCGGTCTACTCCGTTCAAGCTGTCCTCGACCATCTTGGGCGAGCATCACCGACACTCAGCGGAAATCTACCCTCGCTATAAGCTAGGCCGGACTGGTCCAGCTCGAATTCGTTCAGCTCGTTCCCGGCTTCTTGGAACGCCGGCCGACGGGCGAAGGTAAAAAGGACGGACCACGAGAAGCACGAAAGACCGTCAACTTCGAGGAGAGAGAGAAGTGGGCAGACGGACCTCGCAGCCGGCGCCAGCTCCAGTTCCAGCTCCAGCTCCAGCTCCAGCTTCGGCTCCTTCTCAACATCTTTTTTTTTTGGCCCATTTTCAGCATATCCCGGTCAACGCAAATCAGAAATCCAAGCCGTCACTCCTCGAGGCTTTTCTCCTCGTCACACACACTCTCACACATTCACACTCACATCCACACGCATACACACCCAGTCCAACCTACCCGGGGGGATACCACGGAATCCGCGAAAGGAGGTGAAAAAAAAAATAACCAGCAGAGGCGCGCCATCAAGCATCCAGGCTTGCTTGCTTACCTATCGATACATACCTGGTCTCGAGGTGTTCGTACCTTGTCCTCGCCTTACCTTACCTTCCTTGCCTCGCCTGGCCTTTACCCTGCCTGGGCCCTATTACCGGACCTGTGTTCCATGCCTTCCTTGCCTCGTCTTGTCGTTGACGAAAGGAAGCACTAGTCGTACTGGTGGGATTCGATACCGCACCACACGCTCCTGCTCACGCTTTTCTCATCTCATACACACACACACACACACACACACACACACACACACACACACACACACACCACGCACACACTCTGGCTCTCTATCACACACACTGCGCGCACTATTCGTCTTTGCGCACGCCCCAAAGCAAGGAGCTTGGATCATTCAATTTCGGTCTCGTCCTTTCGTTTTTTTTAATCCCACTCATCCGTTATCCACTTCCTCTTTTCTCTCTTCCACTCCCTTCCTCGCCTCGCTGTTCGCATCTTCACTTGCAGACTTCGTCCGCTCTATCGACGACATTCCGGTGACTTTCGATTCGGAACGCGAATAGAACCAAGCCTGTCAGGAGGGACGGCCATCCCCTTTCGTTGGCTACGACACCACGACAGCTGCTACGAACCATAAGAACTGTGCCCGGCAGGATCGACCAACAGCATCAGCAACAACAACGAAACACCCAAAGTCCGCGTCTGCAGCTTGCCTGCTTGCTTGCCTCGGTTCTTGTTCCTTTGATCCGTCGCTCGCTCCCGCTTGCCGCCAACGCCATACACCCCGATTCGGTCCTCACTCGCCGTCACAGCATGTATGGTCTGCGAATGACTCGACACCAGTCAGAGTCAAGGTCCAGCAGCACAATCCAGATCCGAGGCAACCCCCGGTCCACCCGGGTCCTTCGATGAGAGCAAGGTCGACAACTGCCCCGCCGACCTGAAGCTGTAGCTGTCCGTAGCTGTTTGCTGCTACTGCTGCTCCTGCTACTGCTTACTACCTTACCTTAGCCACTACCAGAAAAGCAGCTTCGTGTGCGCCGACCACCCCGAGCCGGCGGATCTCTTTTCGAGCTTCAAAACCCCCGAATTCAGCTGCAGCAGCTGGTGCAGCCGCCGCCGCATAGCTGCTGTGGTGTACCGTCGTCTCTCTCCTGCGCTGCACGGCGTTTTGCCGTACCGTACCGTGTCGTACCGTACCGTGTCGTACCGTACCGTGTCGTACCGTACCGTATCGCACCGTACTGTACCGTACTGTACCGTACTGTGTTCCTCGCTTCGCCTGGCCAGACCAGCGTTTCCCGCTACGCTACGGCGCCCATATCTCACGCCGGACCCGAACGGAGATTTTTCTGGAACTTTTGTAACTCGCGGCACAAATGGCCGCCGCAACCCCCTCTGGCCCGGAACTGGGCGCGGCCATCACCACCACCGCAGCAGCCGCCACCACAATACTCCATCCCAACACCAGTCTCGCCGCCGTCGCCCCCATGGGTCCGATGCCCCCAGCAAGTCCGTACGAGACGTCGCCTTCTCAACCAGCTCACCAGACCCTCGGCCCAGCGCCACCCGGTCCCACGCCCACGCCAGGTCCTGCGCTTGCCTCCGCGCCTATACCTGCGGGTGGTCCGTCAGCAGCAGCATCCGCAGCGGCAGCGGCGGCGGCGGCGGCGGCGGCGGCGGCGTCGGCATCGCGCAGCGTCAAGCGCCCACGGCCTGTCAAGTCGTGTACCGAGTGTCGCAAGCGCAAGCTGAGATGCGATCGCAACCTACCGTGTTCCCAGTGCCAGAAGTCGCACCGCAACTGCAAGTATGCTGCTGAGCACGACTCCTCCATGCTGTCCGACGGCTCCGACGTCGAGGTCGGTGACCTGCAGCGCCCGCCGAAGAGGAGCTGCCTCCCCACGGGCACCACGTCGGGGCCGCACCCTCCCGAGCCGTCTTCCTTGGCTCCCCTGCGCAACGGTGACCAAACGGGGTCTTCTGCCCTGGAGGAGCTCACGTCGCGACTAGACCGCCTCGAGAAGCAGTTCGCCATCAAAAGCCCGGCGGGAACCGAGTTCAGCGGAGCTGGCCAGCGCTTGCCGCTGTCCCCGGAGACGATACGAGGACTGACTGTCAAGAGAGGCGCTCTGAGAACGCGCTTCTTCGGCCAGAATAGCGTACGTGTCTTGCTGAACCTGGTAACTACCACCCCTAACCCAAAGTCCCCTAGATTGTGCACCTAACCCTTAACTCCCAGTTCGACGACGCCAAGGACTTCATGGCGAACCAGTCCAAGATCGATGGCATCCGAGACATCATGTACGGCTTGCAGGTCCTGCACAAGAGGATCCAGGAGGAGTACCGAAAGTCCCTGTCGCCCATTTCCGTCTTTGCCGATTCCGTGATCCCGGTGCAGAAGCGAATGCAGGACATCCTCCCAAAGAAGTCGGTCTGCGACAGGCTGCTGGCCTCTTACATCGACACCTCCGAGACCATCTACCGCATGATTCACGTACCAACCTTTAAGGAGCAGCATGAGCTGTTCTGGGAAGGCAAATTACCGGGCGACGCATTCCTTCCCCAGCTGCTGGCTGTGTTGTCCATCGGTTCGAGATTCGAGACGAAATCGAAAGGGCTGGGCCACGAGCGTGTCGAGGGCGTCCACATTCCCACCGCCTGCGCGCTGGTGAGGTCGTGGCTGGATGGTTTGAAGGGCAAGCAGCTGGTGGATTTGACGACGCTGCAGACGGAAATTCTCTTGGTTCACGCGCAGAGGATGACGACGCCACGGCCGCAGGATTCGTGGGCACAACTGGGATACATCGTGCGAATGGCCATGACTATGGGCCTGCACCGCGACCCCTCCGAGTTCGAGCCACGAGTTCCCGTTTTCTTCGGCGAGCTGAGGAGGCGACTGTGGTTCACCATCCTCGACATGGACCTACACCTGTCGCTCGCGTGCAACCTCTCCTGCCTCGTCCGCGACGGGGACTTTACTTGCAAGCCGCCACGAAATCTGGACGACAGCGATCTCTATTTCGACATGAAGGAGCTACCGCCGAGCAAGCCGATCGACCAGCTCACGGACAACCAGATGCAGGTGTACGCTGCCATGACTCTCGGCGTCCGAATGCAGGTTGCGCACCTCATCAACCGCGTCGATTCCGTCCGCGACTACGGCGAGGTTCTCGAAGTCGGAACGAAACTCGACCGGTTCCTGGAGGACATCAACTACCTGTTCCCCCGCCACGGAATCCTGACGGAGTTGGAGAAGAGCAAGCAATGGCGGTCCAGGGTCATACTCGACATGCACGTCCGACGACCGCTGTTGGCCCTGTACCGCCCGTTTGCACTGGGCCTACCAGACGCGCCGTCTCAGATATCCAGGGCGTACCTGCGGTCTTCGATGGTGATAATGCGATACCTCGACGAGCTCGATCCGTTGCTCACGCACTTCCAAGACATTAGCGACATGTACCACATGGTGCTGAAGAAGGACATCCTGCAGGCGGCGTTCAGCGTGTGCTTCTACATCAAGGCGGCGATCGAATCACACGCCAACGGCAACACGCTGGGGATATCGTCGACGGTAGCCATGTCGCCCGATCCCATGGACGACGGCGTGGCGTTCAGCACCGAGACGTTTGCGCTCTGGTCGCCATCACGACTGATCAAGACGGTGGAGAAGACGCTCAACCTGCTCGTCACCAACGTCGGCGGAAACGATGTGAAGGACATCGTAGCACTCACCGTCGTGCTGGCGTCGGTGCAGCACACGAACCAAGAGCAGAAGCTGCAGGAGATGCGGCGTAGCCTCCAGAGCGTGCTTGACGCCTGCCAGGCCGCCACCAACACCAATCCCGACAAGCTCTCCCTTCCCGTCACAAATCCAGCCGACCCGATGGATCCCTACATGCAGACGAGAGCGCCATTCATGTTTCACGCGAATGCGTCGGCTGCGGTAAGTGACCACGGCGGCTGGGCTCTGTGGGACGGCTGGGACTGGGCTGATGCGTGGTCGGCAGACTCCGGATGACTATGCCGATTGGGATCTGGACTATTGGAACCCAATGATACCGGGGCCTTCCTAACTCCGCGCGGGCGGGGTCGAGACTCGAGAGCATGATCCGGGAAATCGGACAACACCAACGCGCACCCGCGCCAATTAGCCGCGTGGCGTTCCCGAAGAGGGATTCACTGCGCCGGGGTCCTTGGCCAAGGCCGGCGCCACACTGCCGGGACGAAATCGCAATGCCGGGACGACGACATGGTTTCACCAGGCGGTCGCAAGCAATCACATGCTGCCCGCCCTGGTCCGTGCCGAAGCTCGACTTTCCGATTACGAATATTCTGAATTTCCGACGTTCTAAAGTCCAAACGTATGGGGGGAAAACATGATTCGACGAGCGCATATTCGCAACTCACTTTTGGCGAGGAAGAAAAAAGGGGGCTGCCGGGGAATGGAGTCCAACAACCATCCCGGCAAAGGAGGTAAACGTAGTTAAAAAGGGGGCCACGGGAGAGGTTACCAAAGCAAGCATACGAAAGTACCCTGTAAATATACAACAACCACATCGACGATACCAACAAGCACGCAAGCGAGCAAGCAGGGGAGGACACCAAAAAAGGGAGGGCATGGGTTGGCGTTTCCCAGCATGCATTACTACACATTACACAAGGCTCTCTAAGCAGGCCCGTTTTGTTTTCTGGGTGAATAATAGATGACATGGTGACGCAAACCCCTCTCATCCGATCCCGAAATCCATTGAAACAAACACTGGCGAAACATCTGTAAGTCCAGCTAGCTAGCTAGCATCGCTAGCATCAGCTGACTACTACACATGTAAGTACCGCCTGTCAGTTCGTGACGACGGGCCCCTGTCCATCCCAGTCGGGCCTCTCGACGGCGTCGACCATGAACGCCGCGAGGCTGGCGCGCGTGATCCTGGGCATCCAGCTCGCCCCCCGTCCGTCGTCGGGGAACACCCTCACGGGGAGCGCGTCGCCGTCCGTGAGCATCGGCGGGCGGACTAGTACCCAATTCACCCCCCTGGCTTCCTCCGAGCGGAGCAGGGCGTCGACGGCGTCGTGGTCTGCGAGGGTGTGCTTCATGTTGGTGTGGTCCATCATCAACCGCACCGGCAGGTTCAAGCTTGACCGGGAGGGGCCGGAGCCTTGCATGCTGTTTACGACTATCTTTGTCGTCTGGGAAGAACCAGAGGTTGAGGAGCGGACTGCGGATATGACGTTCCTGACCGAGTCGCGCATTAGGAATTCGGGAGTTTCGGGGTGTAGGGCCGCGAAGGGGGAGTCTGATAGACGGCGCGGGTTTAGGGCTATGATTACTGCGTCCGGGGCACGGGGGGTTGAGAAGGCGGTTTGGATGTCCGTTAAGGAGAGAGGGGAGCCCGGGATGAGGGTGAGGTTTGGGGTGGGGGGGAGGGAGGAGGGGATGCGGAGGAGGGCTGTTACTGTGTGGGAATGGGATAGGAGGTGGGAGAGGATGTGGGTGCCGTTGCGGCCTGTTGCGCCTAGGAGGAGGATGTGCATTTTGGTGTGGTGTTTTGATACTGAGAGCTTTTTGAGAGTGAAGGTTTTGGTGAGGATGTTGATGGGGAGATGTTGTTGATGTTGATAGTGATTCTGATGAGGATGGTTTGAATATGAGGATCCCAAAGCCTTCTGGGAGCTGTCTTTATATACGCCATGTCGTCGGACATGTTTCTGCTCTTTCAAAGGATTCTTACCATCTATTTTTTGTCCATTCGGCCGAGTAAGCCCACAGGACAACTCGTTTCTGCTATTTCAGAGGAATTCTAACCACCCATTTGTCGGCATGTGTTGTCCACTCGGCCGAGTGAGATCACCAGACCATGCGATCCTGATTGGCCATTCTCCTTACCGGCCGAGTGAGCTTACGAGATTGCATCTATGCTATCGGCCGAGTCAGCTGACATCCTATGCGATCTCTACGACTATTCTCCGTACAATCGGCCGAGTAGGATTAAGTCATCGGCCGGTCGATTGTAAGTCGCCGAGAAAGCTTACCAAGCATGTAAGCAAACCAAAAAGAAAAAAAAGGATAAAATAAAGATTTAAGTCATCATCCGGCACACACACACCCCCGAGCTTCGCCACCCCTCCCTTCTATTCGAATCCGGAGCCGAAGCCGAGGGTGCACGCGCAAGAAGGGGCATCTACCGGCCGGAGTTTTCCATGATGGGGTCGAGTCATTTACTCCGCCTGAACCTTTTTATTCGTCTTGGGGGACTTCTTTCCAAAACGGATGACGAGCGACTGATGGGTGATGCTTTTTGCCCAGCCGTCTCGTCAGCATAATGTCAGCAGAGGCTAAGAGCAAGTTGTTCGATGTGAGTGTGTGTGTGTGTGTGTGTGTGTGTGTGTGTGTAGTTATTTAGCGTTTGAGGGATGCGCCGCCGATCAACCCCCACTTTGGGTAGACATTTCAACTTCTCTCCCCTTCCCGCTCCAATCCTAGTTTCGTCTTGTCTTTTTTCTTCCCGCCCTTGCTGGACATGTAATAGTGAAATGTAATAAAGGTTCATAGAAAAGGTTCGTCGGTTGATGCAGGGAAAGATCATGTCTGGTCTGTGTTTCTCCTGAACCCGACGCCGGTTTGGCGGTGACGTGCTTCCAAGTCGGCGTCGGCAGCTTGTAGGTAGGTTCGTGGACGGCGGCGTGTGACTGCGATGCCGGGCCCACTCGGCCGAGTGGAGGCGGGGAAAGGTAGTTCACACACGCGAAAGGGAGGAGTGGAGGGGGGAGGGATGGCGAACGTGGTTGGATACTTGAGGGATTATACCTTTCTGCCCCGGGGGGTGGATGGGCAAAAGTAGGTATGTCGAGCATCAGAATGTCCTGATTCTGAGTTTGGGATCGCAGGAGCGGGTGTGTGTGTGTGTGTGTTGTGTTGGATGCACGTAAAAGGGGGGGAAAGGGAGGGGGCGTGTAAGATGCTGTGTGTTAATTAGGTAGGCAGGCCGGCAAGTCAAGTAGTTTACTAGCGTATGCTGTACCATTCAGTGATAGGTTGTCGCTGTTCGGGTGTTTTGGTTGATAATACGGATAGGAAGCTAAGCGGAACAATCTCAAAAATCCCACCGGCCACCAACCCCCCCTCCGTCGGCCGGCACGCACGACCTCCGGAGATGAGACGAGACGGGGCGAGACGTAGACTCGATTGGGCGAATATGCTATTCTCGGGGGAAGGGGTGGGATGATGCCAGACGGCAACAAGTCAAGTCAAAGTCAAGGATGTGTGGTTGGAGGGGTGGGGGCAAAAATGTTGCTGCCTGGATCGTGCGACGGCTGCTCGGTCCCGGTCCTGTTGGTGGACGGACTCGGACTTTATCATCATTTTCGTCCCGTCTTCCTTGGTGTATTTGGTTGCTTCTCGGGGCTGACGAGATCGCCGGGCGCCGGGCGCCGGGTGCCGGGTACTAATGGGGGGTAGGTAAGACTCGGCCGGGACGGAGATGGTGGGACCGGAGACTAGTCCTAACTAGGACTTTCGTAATGCGACTCGGCCGAGAAGTGGACACGGGTGAGATTCGCGTCAGCTCGGAGCCGGATTGGGCATGTCCACGTCTACTTTGTATGGGAGTAGGCGTCATGAATTGGTGAGCGATTTTGTTTTCTGCTGTTTCTCAGTTTGTAATTGGGGCTGTGTCAAATTTGAAGGATCTTGGGCTTGAGAGGGCGGGAGAGATGTGTCCTTGAGTAGGCTATAAAGACGGGTGCTGATGCCGGTGTTGAGACAATCCATTCCGCATCACCAGGCTCATTCATCACTCATTGTCACTCACATCACTTAAACAACCTCACTCATCACCACCACCAGAACAACTTACCCCACCAAGCACCAAAAATGTCGAACCCCCAAGACGACGTCGCCATCATCGGCGGCGGCATCGCAGGCATGGCCCTCGCCCTCACCCTGGCCTCCCACTCCATCTCCTCAACAATCTACGAGATGCGCCCGGAGACGCCGCTGCCGCACCACGCCGGCGGCGGCATGATGCTCTGCCCCAACGCGCTGCGCATCCTCGACTCGCTGGACCTGTACCGGCCCCTGCTCGAGCGCGCCTACCGCTTCGACTACGTCTACTACAAGGACGGCGACGAGAAGACGGTCGACCGGTACCCGCTCGGCGGCGAGGCCGAGTTCGGGTACGACGCCGTGCGCATCTTCCGCCAGGAGCTGGTCGAGATGCTCGCGCGGGCGTGTCGCGAGCGCGGCGTGGGCATCGAGCACGGGAAGAAGTTCACCCGCGTCGTGGAGGAGAGCGACGAGGTTGTGGAGTTTGAGTTTGAGACCGGCGGGCGGAGGACGGCGAGGTTGCTCGTCGGCGCGGACGGGATCCACTCGCGGGTCCGGAGCGGGTACGTCGCGCCGGAGGTGAAGCCGGCGTTCATGGGGCTCGCGGCGCTCACCTTCGCCGCGCCGACGGCGGAGCTCCGGATCCCGGAGGACAAGGACTACAAGTTCCCCGTCAGCGTGGCGAGCAGCAACGGCGTGTTCGTGCTGGCGCCGCAGGGGGCGGACGGCGGGGAGATGTTGGCGGGGACGCAGATGCCGCTTGACGAGGCGCAGGCGGGCCGGCGCGAGGGTCTGCTGGCGGATAAGGAAGGGCTCAAGGCGGTGCTGAGGAGCAACGAGGAGGCCTGGCCAGAGGTGATCCGGTCTGCGCTCGAGGGGATCCGCGACGAGACGCTAAACGTTTGGCCTTTCTACATGCTCCCCGCGCTGGAGCGGTGGGCCTCTCCTGCTGGAAGGGTGGTTGTGCTCGGGGACGCGGCGCACGCGATTCCGCCGACCACGGGGCAGGGCGCGTCGATGGCGCTCGAGGACGCGGCGAGCTTCGCGCTCGTGCTGAAGCGGACGCGGGAGAGCGCCGGGAGGGTGAGCTGGGATGACGGGGTGCGGTTCTGGCAGGGAATCCGGAGGGAGAGGCTGGGAGGCCTGGTGGTGCTGACGAAGCAGCTGAACAACAAGCGGCTGCCGAGCCAGGAGATGGCCAAGCTGCCGCGGGAGGAGATTTGGTTCGAGGAGGGGGAGGGGCAGATGAGATGGTTGTACGTGCCCGAGGTCGAGAAGAAGGTTGAGGAGTGGTTCAAGGAGCAGTTGTGAGGTGGCGATGCGAGTTGCTGGTGGTTGTTCTCTTAGACTGTGTACGTGAGCTGATCACTATTGAGATGAAACGATGAGTTTGGTTATGAGGCTCTTAGAGCAGACGCAGCACGATGGATACATAGATCTTGGACGAATTGGAAGTCTGATCGTGCATGAAAAAGAAACTGTTGAATCCGAATACATGCCGTCGAGTCAGAAGTCCGATTCTCAGATGATTCCATGCCCGTCCGTTCCGTTGCAGCACCGACGAGAAGGTTACCCAAAGGAGTAGCGAAGCCCTTGCTCCAACATGGGGACTGATTTACCTCGGCAAGCCGTTTGATTGGACAGAAACAGACAAAAAAGAGGCGCGCGGGGCCTCGGCAGAACCTCAACTGGCGGCTTCGAGACGCCGTTTCCCCGCATCAAATGGCCGCGCGGGAGGGCGGAATTGGGGCCGTTTGGAAGGGGGAAAACCTGGAGAAGCTCTCCCTGGAAACGAAGTACTACACTATCATTACATAGTGCCAGTGAGGGGGAGGCGAAAGCTTGCAACTTCAACTCGTTGATTCATTACCCGGAACGCATGTGAGAGCTGTCAACTCGGAATTGTTGTGCCGTTATATCACCAAGAGACCCCGATTGTTTCCTCTTTTCTTACTTTACCATTTGACTTGCTCGTTTGAATCAACAGCAAACGGTATTAACCTGCGACCAAGATACATCACCGAGACTTGATCAACTCACAGACACTCACATTCGCACCCCAAAATGGCCCCCCGACAGAAGCGCGAAAAGGCGCCGTGCTACGTCCTCGGCGTCGGCATGACCAAGTTCATCAAGCCCCGCGGCAAGGTCGACTACACGGAGCTGGGCTTCGAGGCCGGCGTCAAGGCCATGCTGGACGCCCAGATCAACTACGACGACGTCGACCAGGGCGTCGCCTGCTACTGCTACGGCGACAGCACCTGCGGCCAGCGCGTCTTCTACCAGTTCGGCATGACCTCCATCCCCATCTACAACGTCAACAACAACTGCTCCACGGGCTCCACGGGGCTCGCCATGGCCCGCAGCTTCGTCTCTTCCGGCGCCGCCGACTGCGTCCTCGTCGTCGGCTTCGAGAAGATGATGCCCGGGTCCCTGCAGAGCTTCTTCAACGACCGCGAGAACCCCACCGGCACCACCGTCAAGATGATGGCCGAGACGAGGGGCTTCACCAATGCGCCCGGCGCCGCCCAGATGTTTGGCAACGCTGGGAGGGAGTACATGGAGAAGTGAGTACACCTCTTCTTCATCCCCAAACACTGCTGACCATCCCAGATACGGAGCCAAGGCCGAGGACTTTGCCGAGATCGGCCGCATCAACCACGAGCACTCGACCCGCAACCCCTACTCCCAGTTCCAGGACGTCTACACCCTCGAGCAGATCATGAAGGCCCCCGAGATCTTCGCCCCGCTCACCAAGCTGCAGTGCTGCCCGACCTCCGACGGCGGCGCCGCCGCCGTCCTCGTCTCCCAGGCCTTCCTCGACGAGCGACCCCACCTTAAGGACCAGGCCATCCTCGTCGCGGGACAGTGCCTCGCTACTGACGCCCCCTCGCTCTTCTCCCGCTCCGCCATCGACCTCATGGGCTTCGAGATGACTCAGCACGCCGTCAAGACCGCCATGACCGAGGCCGGGCTTACCCCCAAGGACGTCCAGGTTGTCGAGCTGCACGACTGCTTCTCGGCCAACGAGATGATCGTCCTCGACGCGCTCGGCCTCTCGGAGCCGGGCAAGGCGCACGAGCTCGTCCGCCGCGGGGACATTACCTACGGCGGGCGCTACGTCGTCAACCCGTCGGGCGGGCTCATCTCCAAGGGCCACCCGCTCGGCGCGACGGGCATCGCGCAGTGCGCCGAGCTGGTTTGGCACCTACGCGGCTGGGCCAACAACCGCGCCGTGCCCGGGACGAAGGCGGCGCTGCAGCACAACCTTGGGCTCGGCGGCGCCGTCGTCGTGACGGTGTACCGCCGGCCGGACGGCTCGGAGGCGCCCAAGGTGGACTCGGCCACCGTCGGCAGGATCAACAAGCTCGGGTACAACCCGGCGGTGGAGGCCAAGGGGTTCACGGCGGAGCAGGCCGCGAGCGTGCGGAGCCGGACCAAGAAGAGCGATTGGGCGCTGCAGGACACGGAGGAGAGGGTCGAGGCGCGGTTTTAATAGGGCTTGTGTGCTTGTATAACATCCTTGACTTGTGAATAATGATACGCAGGCGCTTTTTACTTTTCGCAAATTAGGACCGATTCGTTCAGGAAAAGCATTTGATGACCGCAACTCATTTCGTCTGGTCGACCTCGTAAGTGAGCAGGTAGACGGCGTAGTCGCCCTCACCACGCCATTTCGTAGCGTCCTGCACCACGCGGTCGACCTCCTTGAAGCCCAGCCTCAGGTACACGTTCAGCCCGGCTCGGAAGGCCAGGATGAAGACGCCGACACCTAGCTCCTCGGCCCTCCTCATTCCGCTCCGGACGAGCTCCGTGCCGATGCCCTTGCCCATGTTCTCGGGGTGGACGGCGAGGTAGTCCAGGCCTAGACCGGTGAGTCGTTTTGAAAGAACGGGGGAGGGGTTGGAATGACTCAAGAGGAAGAAGAAAAAGGAACGTACTGATGTAAGGCTTCGAGGCCAGGATACGGTTCCTGATACCGATGCTCTCGTCGTCGCTGCCCTCCATCTCGACCGGCTTCCACCACGCCGCATCGGCCTTCTTCTCAATTGCCGCCCTCTCCTCGGCGCTCACGTCCGGGATCTGTGCGTCGGCCCACGGCGCCGGCCCGGGTCCCGCCGCCAAGCCGGCAGGCAGCACCCAGCGCGCGTAGCCGACGAGCGCGCCGGTCTCCGGGTCGACGGCCTTCTCGTGGCGCAGGGTGTCGCGGTCGCGGAGGAGGTTCCGGGGGACGCGCTCGGCGCACTGCGCGATGACGAAGTCGAGGGTGCGGTCCGGCCACATGATCCTCCAGTTCGGGTCCGTCCAGAAGGCCGACATGTTGTTGCGCGCGAGGGCCGGGGCGTCGGCGACGGTGCACGGGAGGATCTTCCAGGCTGTCGTCATCTTCGTTGATGGGATTGGGGGATTCGAGGATTGAGGCGAGTCAGGCGACTTGGGAATGGGCCGGTTGGGTGTTGTTGTTGATCTTGGTTTCAATGCTGTGTTCGCTGGAATCGCAGGCCGTTTTAAAGAGTTGCTTGGCTTCTCTTCCTCGTAAGCTCTACGTGTTATTGCTGTTGTTCACGGTAAGATAATAGAAGATAATAGGAGGTGAGGATAAGAGCCACGTGGCTGTTATCGGCACCGACTTACCGAGAGGCCATCTTACTCTTGTACATGACAGCTGTCCCGAGGGACCCGTGGGGGAGCCCTCGTCAGCGTCGAAAACCTTGACATTGGGGCTAATCACTAGATATTGTAATCATTCTTTATTATTTCGACGCCCAAAACGTGTTTAGGGCTTAGCTTGTGCTTGAGCTTGAACTTGAAAACTGGCTTACAGGGTTGTACTACTGGCGACCCAAGTCAATTACTTCAATTGTGTGTCCGTAACTACATTCTTTTTTTGTGTCTAATTCCCACAAATAACTATGTCCATAAGCTTGATTGACTAAAGATTAATGATAATCGCACCGGGTGTCGAGATCGGATCTCGAAGTGCTGGGACGAGCCAACAGCTTGGTCTGACCCCTTTCAAGACTCTTGAACCAACATTGTGAATTTTGCGGGTTTGTAATCGCTCATGAAGCAGGTACGTACACCAGAAACAATGTTCAACCTGTGCTATAGCACCTGACCAAGGTCATATCAGCCCATTGAAAAGGCATGGGCTGCTGCCCTGTGAGTCGGATACTCAAACCATTGCCCCCAAGCAACCCGAAGGGTTGATCTTGTTCAAGAATCAATATACGACGTCGAGTTCGAACCGCAAGAAGAAAAGACCTTCCACATTTACTCAGGCTATGAAGCGGTTAGGTCAAGAAAGTCCGCCACTTCTGATGTCGACTCACCGTTTGCTCTCTGCAGCACAAATTGCGCAGCTGCAGACGCGTCTTCGGCGTACGTCAGGTGATCGACGGTGATGAAGCCGCCCTTGCAGACGGCGTCGTCCTCGTGGCAGAACACCTTTGTCTTTCCTTCCGCGCCGGGGACGGGGCTTGGGTTTCCCGGGTCGCCGAAGAGCACGACCGAGGATATCTTGGCCATCGTCGCTGCTGGGAGAGACTGGGCGGTGCTGCGGACGACCAAGGCGCCTTGGGAGTAGCCGGAGACGACAAGCTTTGAGGAAGGGCACCTGGTGATGGCTTGGTTGATGAAATTGGTCCTGCAAGACTCTGGTCAAAACGACTCCGATCGTGGGCAAGTGGCAGAAAGCGTGGACTTACAAACTCGGAACACCGTCTGTACCGTTCCTGTTGAACCCCGCAAATGTCGCCGGATACTCCACCCCCTGGACGGCGAGCGACTTGCTTCCTCCCATCTGCTCCCTCAGCGCGTCGAAGAAGGGCGGTCCTGTGACCAAGCCCACGTTGCCGGGCTCCGTCGTCCCGCGGGCGAATACGACGGTGACGTCGGCGCATGCTGCCTTGCGCGCCAGGTCGTTCTCCGTCGTGTCGATGCCGACGGAGTCGGCTAGCCCCTGCTGCAGGGGTGTCAGGACGAGGCGGATGGCGTCGAGGGCGGCTGCGCCTGCGGGGAGGGTGCTGATTATTCTGAGGAACTGGTTCAAAGGGCCGGAAGGGAACTGGGCGAGAAAGTCGGGGAGGTCTTGTCGTGCTTCGAGATTGAGAAGGTTTGCGGTGTCTGTCTTCAGATCTGGCACGGTGGTGGGGTTGATGGTGGACGCCGGGATGCCCTGGACGAAGTGCGCTGAGTATATGGCCATGATGCTGAGGAGGCTTGCCAGCCGACGGGTGTTGAAGTGGTAGTTGTTCGGCGACATGTTGAAGGCGCTGTGCATTAGAGCACTGATTGCAGATAGCAAGTATTGGTTTTCAGACGGCTCTGTGAGGCTGATGAGTTGAGAAGTCGTCGGATAATTGGTATCGCGACGAGAGCGGCCCTATATATTCACCACAAGGGGGCCGTATACAGTCCGTGAGGGTATGCTCTTGTCAACCCATCTTTAACCTCCTCAGCTCCAACGCTCGGGAAAGAGTTCGTGATTATGCTTTTCTACTACTCTTAAAGCCTTGTAGCCCTAGCTAATCGGGATACATGGCTTATAACATGGTCTTCTATATGTAACGGTAACGCACCGGTTACTGCTTCGGTACTGCCAGAGTGACATTTCCAACCAACCGGCCTAGAAAATCAGAGTAATGGACGAACACCTGGCCATGCTTGGGCGGGCCGTGACGTCAAAAGTCCAACGTCAATCCCACGTTGCCCCTGAGGGCTTGACATCAACTCGAGGACTTTGCCATTATGCGAACCGTTCACGGGGAAATTCGTACTTGATGGGCCGAGGTTTGTCACCTCAGCACTCCGAGCAACACGAGGGGCATGGGGACAGGGTAACTGCCGAATCAGGGGAGTGTTACCGCCGAAATGGCGAGGTAGCATCAGGGTGTTGGGCTTTTCGACCTAGCATGGCTACTCTGGTGACATTATTGTCATTCGATCGTGAGCCGAAAGGCTGGTTTCTGCTAGAATTGACGGTTTCTAGGATGCAAAAATGCCGTTGGAGCTAGTATCTGCGTCGACTTTGCCGAGACTGGTCCTGTCGGTGTTTCTCCATTCCAGTTGAATCGCCCCAAAATGTCTCCCAGACTGATGTGGTCAACATAGAGATGATGAGGCCGAGTCACAGAACGAAAAAAAGAACTCGGCTGGGCTTCTCGTATTTTATTCGCATGGAGGTTTGATCAGATGAACTTGAGCGCACTATTTCCTGTGCAAAGCATGGTTGCGGCGGACTGAACGCCTGCTGCTCGTGGTTGAGCGAGCCCGTAAGCCCGACCCACGTATGAGTGAGTCGGAGATGCGGTTAAAACTTTCGGATGCTTGCCTCGGATAGCCCGGTTCACGATGTTCCTCGCCCAGGTGTCTAGGTGGTCAGAATGGTCTCGTGGTGCCGAGAGATCACCCGACTTCTGCCCTGGATTTATCTCAGTTCTTAGTGTAGCTGCGTGAGCAAGTCGCCCCCAACACTGGCGAGATTTCCGAAAACGTCTATTTGAGTGCTATTTTGGCCTCTTGAACATGTGCCTGCCATTGAAGGACATTTGGCATGCATGGAAATGGCCCAATGTCACTATGTGTAGATAGTCGGCTATAAAAATTCACAATCGGTTGTACAAAGCCGGGCGAGTAGTCGTGGCTGAACATATTGTAATACGTAAAAGTATTATATTCTTCACCTTGGCTGCCACGCCTGTGTAACTCCAGGACTGGCTGTGATGAGTCGTGCCGGAAGAACGTGCCTTGCCCAGCCTGCCAAGTTGTTGTCATAGGGATAGCTGCTAAAGATTGGAATCTAGCCTAACAGACGCGGGCTATTGTTCTCTGGCGGAAGAGTCAAGGGTCTACACACCTTTCTCAACTTGAGCGGACAAGAGGGCGAAGACCCCGCCCTAACAAACTCGGGCAGGTAGTCTATATTCTGCTTCACTCGGCTAGCGTACCAACAAATATATTGCGAGCCTCACTCGGAGAGGAATCTGTACGCTTCCGATGCAGATGTGAGGGGGCGGTTAGATCAGCACTAGGGATTGTCGAGCCGTCCCCGCGCCGAGCCGCAGCTTTACCCCACAGGGGCTCGAACGACTGCCTCTGACATCTTTTTACCCTTTCGGGTCATATCATCCCAACCGCCCCCGGGCAAGAAGCTAAGCGGCCATTGCATATCTTGGCCCAAAATAAAGAACGTTCGAGGGGTATTGGCATCAGCGGAAGGGAGCTGTCCAGAACTGCGGCGCAAATATCTCTTAACCCATCACGACCTCCAATAAGATCGGACGTAACATGTTTGGGGGCAGAATAAGCACGAGTAGGTAATTTAGGCTGCTGACTGGGTGGACGACTTCGGCCAGATAACCAGGCACATATTTTGGTCGGTTACTTGGCTGTAATGCCTCAGAGCGCATGTCTTCCCGCGGAATCCGCTTTGTCTACTCAAGACCTCTTGGCTTTGGCTAGTTCCCCTGAGGTTAAATCCGTCAAGAGACTTAGTCTCGCCCGGAGAGCCCTTACTAGCCATATGTATTGCCATGGCGGATCAAGGCCGTCTACGCGCCATCTAAGCTTTTGGTCTGGCCACTTTCAGCGTCTTACGACTTCCCTCATCTAAGCATTTGATACGAGGCTAGGAATCTGACCAAAACAACGTAGTAATAGCAACTGTCCCGTCCATGCAAGGCTTGAAGGCGGTTAGACAGCTGGCTGAGCCATACTTGTGGCGGACCGAGATGTTTTCACTGCCGGTATCCGAAGAAACTCTTGGTAATTTCTGCAGGTGACAGAAACAACTGCACTGTTTGGTGACACAAGAGCTATCGATAGTGACAACCAAACTTCCTCGTCGTCTGGAACCCACCGGGTAATTCTTGCCGCAAGGTTTTTGTGGGATGATACGGCACATTCAACGGGATCAACAGACGACGCAGGTCACGTGGGCGAGCACGTGACCACCGCCGGACGAAGCTCCGGCTCCTACATCCACGGCTGGCGAAT
>WIGM01000592.1:0-27710 GCA_014235935.1 Colletotrichum musicola | reverse complement strand
AGTGCAACTACGCTGCGTCGCGACGAGGAGGCCTGGATCGCGCAGCTCTGGCAGAGCGACGGAAAAGGCTCGCTGCTACATCGAGCGATGGGTCATCCAAAGATGCCTCAAATTCGCCCATGAGGGCGAACTCCCAGCCAAGCTCCCTTGAGTTCTCTCTCCAGGTCGATGAGGCCGATTTGTCTATCAACTTGGACCTGTCCAACGAGACATATCTCCAAACGCCTTCTCCATCATCATTGGCCGAGCCACATGTCGATATTACGAGCCTTGGACACGACACCTTGATCAATTCATACTACAAGAACTTCCACAAATTTCACCCATTCTTGCTTCCCCAGAAACATTTCATCAGACTTTCCAAGGACCCCGCGACTCTACACAACCTTGATCCGGTTGCTTCCGTAATGCGCTTCCTGGGTCACATCTATGCTGCCCACGAGTGGTCCCAGCCGCTGAAAGAGCGCGTCGAAGCAGGCATCTCACAGTCCTCAGCATTGGGCCCTTTCATCGTCCAGGCTCGTCTCTTGTACTCTATTGCGCTTTTCTGGCACAACTACAAGGTCGAATCGAGGAGAGAGATGGACGCCGCCACGGGGCTCGCCGTTGAGCTCGGAATGTTTCGACAAGAGTTTGCCGGGCAGTACGGAGCCGGCGAACCCGTGATGGCTGAGTCCTGGAGACGAACCTGGTGGACGCTCTTTGTCATCGACGCGTACTACGCCGGCACACTGGGAACGATGAACTTCACCGTCGTCGACGTCGAAGCCACGGTGGACCTACCATGTGAGGACTCGGAGTATGAGTCCGGTGTAAGTCTCTTTTGCGTGCACCTCATCGGGTTGCGAGGCTCATCCATGAACAGGATATTCCCGAACCCCGAACCCTCGAAGACTTTGACTCTCGGGAGTTCGCTCCTGAGGGCACATCTTTTTCTTCTTTTGCGTATCTGATTAGCGCTGTAAAATGCGCCGCATTGGCGATCTCGACAGTGCCGAAGATCGCATCCAAAGAGGACTCAGCCGGCATCATCGACTCAGCCGACTCCATCATTGACGGATGGCTCTTGTTGCTGCCCAAGGATCGCACGCAAGTGATGAAGAAGTCTGGAGAGATCGATGAGCTCATGTTTCAAGCCCATCTGCTCATACAGGTGTAAGATTGAACTCTAGGGATCTGCTGAATCCCACAATAACTGAAGGTGACTAACCTCTCAACCAGAGCGACTATCGGCTTGCACCGACCGCTGTCAGACCTGCGGTTCAATGCCGTGGAAGATGTATCAAGCTGCGCGAGGGAACCACCAATAGAGAACCCAAAATCAGACCTGATCAACGTGCACACTGTCAGAGTATTACGGTCCGTCGAGGCGCAGGTTCGCCTCCTGGTGTTGCCAGTCCGACTGTTCCAACACACACCCTTCACGACCTGCATGGTGAGCGAGGGCACTCTGGCACTCCTCTCGGCATGCGCATTCTTGTTCAAAGGCAGGAGGCTCGCGGTAGCAAGAGACCAGATTCGGATGACCATCGGGTGTCTGAAAGTACTGGGCGAGGTATGGCCGAGAACCGCGAAGAACGTGAAGGAGATTCAGACCATTGCCCGTCATGTACTCAAAGTCGGCGGCAAGGAAGCGAATGCACCTCCTACAGGAAGATCGAGCGAGTTACCGAGTCTCTCGAACGGAGAGGAAAGCTCTCGTCCTGACGCAGAGGTATCAGGCAGTGATCTTGACCCGTTTGCATCCCTGGGTGCCATGGACGATGTCTGCGGCTGGTACAACCTGGCTGACTTGGGGCCAGATCTGGCGCAGTGGATGAACGTTGACTCAAGCAACGTGAGCTAGGATATCTGGGGTTGAGTCACCATAAGCTGTGCCTCACAAGCCGTCCGTCCCTACGCTTCCTCTGGAGTAAATACCCCTGAGCAGTTTGACATACCTGACAAGTTTTGATCTTTGGGCGAGTCAAGGGTGATCCCGGTCATGCTAAACGAGGACTCGGGCTACTCCATGTCAGGAAAAGTCTCAAAAGGTTGTAAGCTTAATACTACTAAGGTAATCTTCGAAGCTCGGCTTCGGGAAGCTCACCGAGAGACGTGACAGAATGGCTCCACAGTCTCAGGGTGGCTTGAAGCATACCATCTGATCCAACCCCGTATCCACCAGACGGCAGCTCTAGAGCAATGAAACTGCTGGCCAAAACGTGCGTAGGTGATCTCGCATTGAACGGTGCCCTCTCATGGCCTACAGCTCGGTTTCAGTCTTCCTAGCTTGGAAGGTCGTTGACAGGAACGGACGTTACCACAGCCATTAAGGGTCTCTAGGGCCGAGAAGCCTGTATCACAGAATACCTTATGATCGTCTGGCAAGATCGGCTGCCGCGGTTTATAGTAAGGGGCCAGATGTATAAGAGATCAAAAGTCGCCCAGCAGAAAGCCTCATAGCACGGACAACTGCCTTTCATCTTTCTGCATCTTACTTTCGCAGGCTCAAAGTTTCTACCCAGGTGGTATCTTAACCTCTTTTAGACTATTTCAAAATTCTGCGCATCTTTCTCACTTCGAAATGAAATTCTCGCTCGCGATCATTTCCCTGGCAGCCGGCCTCGCCATCGCAACGCCTACGCCGCTCCGGGCTCAGGACTGCACGGGCATCGACGAAGGCGTCATCGCGGCCAGCGGCTTCGTCTGCAAGCCCGGGACACGCGGCGCCACCGCAGCAGGCGCCAATGGAAATGGAAACAGCAGGGGCAACAATAATAACAACAATGGCGGCGGCGGCGGCGGCGGCGGCGGCGGCGGCGGCGCGCGAGCGGGTGGAAACCGGAACAACGCAGCAAACAAAGCAGGCGACAGGGACGGTGACGGCATTGAAGACAGCCAGGATACCGACGTCAATGGTTTTGACTGCTCAAATGAGGCAGTTGCTGCTGCGAGTGGCTTTCCTTGTTGAATTAAGTCACGAATCTATGGCAACCTAAGGCTGGGATTTGGGGCTAAGGTCTGAAAGGCAGGTTTTTGAGTCTGCTTGAACCTCGACCAACAGAAATGAGAGTTGCGGCTCTGAAGTATGTCTTAGAGAAGGGAAATCAAGGAGGAAACAATTTAACCCAACTCACAAGTCTCGACTGACCTCGTTGAAGGACGAGAAGTTCCTTTTCGTCCATCTCTTTTTGTAGTTCCTTCAATTTCTTCCTCGTTGCCTCTTGGTTGCTGCACAAAACACACAGAGCCCGTATCTTGGCCCCAATTCGTCGGGATGTTATCATGGTTCTGATACGCCCCAATTAAGGCCCTAATCCCTTGGTCTTCAGCTGGGTCCACAGCTTCTCCTCCTCCACCAAGATATTCTTGCCGCTGAAATCGCCATTCAAGTCGATGTCAGGCATCAGGCTCAGGAAAGGCACCACCCGGACTCTCACATCTGACTTCTCCTTGGTGCCAAACTGCATGGCCTCGACGACCTGGCCGTCCCCGTAATCGGCGCCAGTGGCGACCCGCATCATGAATTCAGCACACTCGGCTGGCGTCATGGTCATATCGCCCTCGCGTACCTTGCCCGCGCAGTAGTCCTGTACCATCATGGGCGTGAACACCGCGGCTGGGCAGACGGACGCGACGCGAATGCCGAGTCGGGCTCTCCTCTGCGCGAGGCTCATGACGAAGGCCTTGAGCGCGCCCTTCGTTGCGTTGTAGAGGGGCGTGCCGATGGTCGGCAGGTATCCGTTCATTGAGCTGACAAAAATGAGGTTGCCCGGGATCTTGTGCTGAAGCCAGTAGTCGAGGGCGATCTGGGCGAAGCGAATTGGGCCCATGGCGTTGACGGCGAAGGTCTAATAGACTCCCGGGGCGGCGTTCGGGTCGTCCTGGGCTTGGGAAGAGACGCCGGGGGGGTTCCATAAGGCACTGCTTGGCGGTTCCCTGTTGATATGTGTGTGAGTGTTCATTCATGTTGGTCTCTGTCTTTGAAGACGTGAAGCTTGCGTACCAGATACCGGCTCCGGGGCAGAGCAGGTCGACTCGCCCAAACGTCTCGAGCGCAAAGTTCCAGGTGGCAGAAATATCAGCCCAGTTGGACTGGTCCGTCTTGTGGTAAAAGGTAGAGGGAGATCCATCCCTTGGCGGATGAGGGTATCTGGCAATGGTTGCTTCAGCCTCGGGACGCAGAGCGATGTCGGCAAAGATGACGGAGCACCCCGCGTTCAACAACGGCATGGTTGATACCCAGGCAGTGAGCGCAAAGTCGGACGCTGTCGCAGTTGACAGGGCGATAATAGGTTTATACTTACCGCTTCCGGCGCCGGTAGCGATGGCGAATTTGCTTTTCACGTCCCACGAAGACATTTTTGTTCGTACATGGCAGATGATCTGACAGGTGATAACCATGGCAGCGCAAGGAGGGGTCGCTCGCCCGGCCCATGTCAGTTGCATATCCGTGGGACAGGAATGTGAGCCACGACGGCCAACAACACAACTCTTGAGTTTTCGGTGTCCTATTAGGTCTTGCTCCACTCCGATGGCTTTCCTCGTTGACCGGGCCAGCTTCAGCTAGGGCGCCGCCAAGCGTATGGGCGTTACGACGGCTTCTCTCGGTACATTTAGAGACAGCGTCTACATCTTTTCCCCAACCCCCCATCTTTCCAACAGAGAGGTTCACAGCTAGCTAGGTTCCGCGACTAGTCCTAGAGCGGCTGTCAGGCAACTTAGCAAGCCACCTTGGAGGAAGCCACCGGCTTAGCAGCTGACCTAGCAGCCATGGGCACTAACTCCCAGTTGGCGCAACCCCCTGTCCCCGGGCACTGGGTAATTATCAGGGGCCCTGACGCTATGAGACCCACACTATTAGCAAACAGTCGCGGAACGACAACAGGCACATAATAAGCTGGATTTTAGCTGGAGATATTTGTCTTGAGCTAGTTTTGTATGACTACAGAGGTAGCCTTGTTACCGTTTGGCAGCAGCCGTATATGTTTGTCGGTTTCTATTGTGCTAAGTACAACTTTTCACGGACCACGGCCATTGATTCTCCCGCAAGGGCTTCATTTGCCAAGGCAGTCCATAGCAGTCTTCCAGGACGCCACATGCAGGCGAGAGGTATACTACTAGGTAGGTAAGGTCGAATAACGCTATCGCCTATCCGTGTTCCTATAGGTTCCTGTGGGTCTGAAAGCCGACGCAACTGTCTCGCATCGTAGACCTCAACTCTTCGTTGCCCCCGCAATACAAAATATACTCCCCCACCGATCAAGAGAAAACTTGAACAGACAAGAAGCATTCACCCCGTTGCCAAACCTCCCACCGCACTGATATTCGATCTCTACCTAGTTATTGGTTTTTCATTTCTATTCTATCGACATCCATCAACATGTCGTCAAGAAATCCTGCTGCAGCTGCTCTCACCGAGGTCTCTCCCAACAACGACAGCCCCCCCAGAGACGGAATCCAGTACGAGAACAGGTTGGTATCCGAGGCGCATGCTCATGTCCACTTTTCAGTTCCTAACGATGTTCAGCGTGGTGTTTATCCACGGCTACAACGGTCATTTTCTCCAAACTTGGACGTCTGACAACACAGACAACCCTGGCAAACTACCATGGCCGTTGCTGTTCCTACTCCCTGACCTGTCATGGACTCGTTCGCAGATTCTCACATTCAACTATGACGCCAAGGTATGGAACCGCACCGGAAACTTCTCCCAGGGCATTCTCGAGCTCGCCCAACGTCTCATGCAATGCCTGGTCGTGCACCGCCGCAACTGCACAGGACGACAGATTGTATTCGTAGCCCACAGCATGGGCGGGCTTGTAGTGAAGAAAATGCTTATGATGGCCGACAGCTACCCGGGGCATTCGGATATCGTCATCTCCACGGCGGCGGTACTGTTCTTTGGCACGCCACACCGGGGGTTGCCAGCAATCTTGGGCGCGCCGCTGAGGACGATGTTCTTCTACAACAGGCTGGCCCAGCAGCTCCGATCCAACAGCGACATGATCCAGTCTCTCGAGCAGAGCTTTCCCATGTGGCTCAGGAGAAGAGAGGAGCAAGGGCATCAGATCCACGTGTGCTGCTTCTTTGAGATGAAGCCCACGAGGCTACTGGGCTTTCTACCCGGGCAATTTGTAAGTGATCAATCCGTACGATGCATGACAGGTGTCTTCTACCGAGCTTGATCTTTTTTGACTGCTTCTCGTAGGTTGTGGATCGGCGGTCGGCCACGATCGACGGTCTCGGCGCCATCGGCATCGATTCCGATCACAGTGGAATAGTCAAATTCCCCACGCGCGATGGCGACTACGTCTTATTCCTACACGAGCTGAGGAAGGTTCTTCCGGCCGAGAGTCGGCCGAATGGGGCGACGGACCCGGACGTGTCACAAGCACGTGGCAGTCCCACTTTGATTACATCGGATATCCCGGAGGATGATCCCGTGGATTCCCAGCGGGAGCAGGGATCAGGTTCTTAGAACGTAGTCGTTCTGGTTGTCACCTCGACTGTACTCCTCTTCGGACCTGGTCAGGCAAATGGGGCAATTTGATTGTTCACATTGCAGGGCTGGAGACAATGTATGGTACAACACAGGGGACCTTTCAATTATGTAGCGCCCGCTCAACAAAGCAGGACAACTACAACATCATGGCGTGTACATATAAGAAGGGTATCTAGCGATTGGGACCAACACATGCCAACCAGACATATGTCGAAAGACAGGAAACACCGGCAAGCAGAATAATACAACAAAATACAAAACTCCATGTCGTGTTCTGATGAAGTCGTCTCACTCGTCAGTCTCCACCCACGCACGGAACCACCAGCCTCATCCTCTACGGCGTTTCCGCGCCGTTGACAACCCGCAGAGCCCTCCTGGGTCCCATGACCACGGAGAAGAAACTCGGCTGCTGTCCGTCAAGCAGCTGCTCCGTGCTCGACACGCTCTCATTATCGTCTGTATTCCCATGCCTACTCGAGCTCGTGCGCGCGTCCCTCCCACTCCGAAGGTCCTCGCTCCTGCGCGCCGTCGACGGCCGCGGAGCACTACCACTTCCCCCGACCGTGCCTGAGCCAGACCCGGAACCGGACCCCGGCGTAGGCTCATCCATCAGCCACTTGGGCTCCACGCCAGCACCAACCCAGGAAAAGGACTCAGCGTCGCTGATGGTGCTGTTATCCCGGCGGTGACTTCGCTTTTCGTCCCGCTGCCTACCGCCGAAGAAGGCTCCTCCTGCAGCGGCGCCGAAGTGCATCGAGCTCGCGCCCGAGTAGCGGTTCACCTGTGACAGGTGTGTCTTATAAGCGGCGACCTGGCGGCGGTACAGCCAGGCGCAGAAGCCGAGGTAGAGAGCCAGGGCGCCGAAGAGGCCTGCAATGATGCCCGCCGCGATCAGGCCCGGTTTCGCGCCGCTGTCGTTGTACTCTGAAGTGGATCCCGGAGCGCCGGTGGCAGTGGGGCCGAAGGCCGTTATCGTTGCGGTGGAGCCACCCTGGGTAATTGTGAAGACTGGCGGCTTCCCGGTCGCAAACGGTCCACCCGTCGCGGGTCCAGCGGCAGGCGTCGTTGCGGTTGCGCCGCCTTCGGAGTTACCGCCGATTACGTCCTGCACCTTTTGGGGAACCTTGTAGCCGTAGGATCCGGCCAGGACGGAGTTGCCCGGGTGGAGGTCCGGCGGGTTGTCTGCGGCTTTGAAGCCGCTCGTCCAGGTGAGGGTACTCGCGTCGAAGACATAAACACCGGGTCTGTCGCAGATTTGCTCTTGGCCGATATAGCCTCCCACGACGATCATCTGGCCGTCGCGCATGCTGCAGGTGTGGCCTGCTCTCGGGGACGGCACGCCGTCGCTGGGGTCGACCTTGATCCAGGTGAAGGACGGGATAGTCAGAATGTACATGTCGTTGTACTGAGTTTGGTTTTTCTAAGCGGCGTCAGTAAACTACTGCTCACTCGTTCCGGCACAGGGAGGGACTCACGAATGGCTGCAGGTTCTGTCCTCCAAAGAAGTGAATCTGGAAGCTCGACGCGTCGGGGGCGCTGGCGATCACGGCGCACGGGTTGACTCTGACGGATGGCTTGTCACCCGTAGTCTTCTGGTGATACCATTCCGAAGTCTCGATGTCGTAGACGTCCAGCGTGCCCAGGTCATCAACAAACGTGTCCGCGGAGCCGCCGGCCATCCCGATCAACACCCCGCGAACGCCCCAGCCAGGGACGAAGACAAGCACGCCGTCCGCCCTCTCGGGAAACGCGTCCGTCTCCTGCAGCCCACCCTCAGTGATGTTCCGAAACACCCCGCCGTCAGCTGCCCCGGCGCCCCGGAGCGAGTCGACGCCCGTGTTGGCGAAGCCCGGGTGCGTGAACTCGAGCAGGCTCTTCAGGTACACCCGCGGAGTGTGGATGGACCAGCCGGGAGTCGTCGCGAGGTCTAGGTGTCCGCCAAAGTACCAACTCAAACCGAGCTCAGGTACGGATATACCGGCGCCCTCAGAGGAGCGCTGGACGGGGAGGTTTGCTGCGGTCGAATAGTTTCCAGCCGCGGTCCGGGGGTCGCGGAACTCGAGCCACGAGTCTTCTGGGATGGAGTACCGCCAGATGGAGACCGGGTCGGGCGTCGCGTATTGTCCTTCGCCGCCGTCGTTGTCGGCGAATTGGCCGCCGTAAAGATAGAGGTAGTTGTAGTCGTTCCAGAGGTAGCCGTTGGCGACGGCGGGGGGTCCGTCGGGGATTCGCTTGCCTTTGAAGGATGGCGAGCTGCCGTCCCAGGATTTGGTCAGGTCCAGGGTCAGGAAGTTGCTGTCTACAGTTTGTGTTAGGTTAGGTGAGTACTACTGGGGGCAGTTGATACTGGCTTACTCCATGTATTCGTCGTCTGGGTTGCTTCGGATCTTGCTTGGCCTCCGTAGATATACAAAGTCCCATTTACCAGGGCAACTGTTGGTTGTCAGACAGATTCCAGTCAGCGTAAAGAACAACCATGTCCCACCTTGCTGACTCCATCTCAAGCAGACATCGACAGTAGTCGTCTGCCGCGAAACGATCGGACCCGCATCAACGCCGCCCTCGAGCTTCTGGCGCCCGCTGTTGTACCCGAAACCGGGGATCACAACGGCGATGATCAGGGCAATCATGGCGAGGCGCTGCATACTCGAGATGGTCGGCGGCGGCGCGCTTGAGGCCGTCTTAACCCTCGGCCGCCGCGGCGCCAGTTTCGCGTACCACGGCTGCTTGCCCGCCTGGATGGTCCCCCGTCGCTGCAGCCGGCCGGCGGGTTCTCGTCTCTCGTTGTCGGATCGTTGGCTGTTCGTGTCTTCGTCGCCTTCTCCGTCTCCGTCTTCGTCGTTCGAGGTCCTCTCGCGCTCCTCTGAGACGAGCATGCCTACATCCCCGAATAGCTTCTCACTCCAAGTTGAGGCCTTGCGCTGCTCTGATGTCGGCGTCGGCGGCGCATCGTCGTCACTAGCAAGATCCCTGAAGTCGTCGTCCAGCCCGAGCTCCTTGAACACGGACTTCCTCCCCCTCTTGATGTTGCTGGTGGTGCCCATGCCGAAAGATGACGGGCGCAGGCCGGAACCTTCTCTCAGTCGGTCGGACGTGTTTTGCGAATTGAATCTCGGTCTCGCGTTGACATTCGGTGCGCTGTGGGAGCGGTGACTGTCGAGGGGAGGACGGGAGAGGTTGACGAAGGCCATCGCGACCTCTGGATGGGTCATGGGAGGGCCTCGAACAGCTAGACAGGGATTCAAGTGCTCTGACGTGCGCTCGAAGGGTTGGTTGGGTTTGGACGGTGGTGACTATGATGTCGCCACCCTGCAGATGGGTGGGAGGGATTGGCACATTGCCCGCGGAGGCTGGAGCGGGATGGGAAAGATGTGAGGTCACCTCTCGCAGGGTATGTGTGATAAGAGGAGGTAAGGTACGGGTATAATTGGGCCGGGGGATGTGAGAGATGTGGGAGATGTGACAGATACAAGCATCCAGACCAGTCAGCTAGATGGTGTGAGATAGCTTAGCTTCCGCGCTTCGCCCAGCAGCAGTTACGAGGAACGATTAGAAGATGTTAAGGAGAAGAAAGATGGAGCTTTCATAAGATTCTCGAGAAAATAAGACGCCGTCCTCCATCCTTGGAAATTGGTCCAGAAACGGAACCTTGGCTGAGGCGACTTCTTCTCTTAGCCCTGTCAGTCTATCCAAGAATATCAACAACGGCGGGCAGAGCCTACTCCCGGGAGGAAAAGAGCCAAACAGCCAGAGCAGCAGCCACACACCAAGTCTAAGCGACTAGGGGGATGGCCACGGCACTGGGGCTCCCGAGCAGAAGGCTTGAGGCGTGGTAGTTTCGTGGACGAACAGGCAGCCTCGTGGCAAAAGACGCCACAATTCACCCGCATCCATCGAACCAAACGAAAGCCCCAAGGGTGTGAGAATGTAAGTGTGGCACTGGCGGACACGCTACGCAGCAGTTCGCTTGGAGCCAAAAACCTGGCAGGGCTGGGCGGCGCCGGTCGTTGCCGGATTCATCCAGGAACGGTGTTGACCGGCGGCCGTGATTGGGTACCCACCTAGACCTGGTCGGCCGCGATGACTTCACCCCTCATCATCGGGCAGGGCATGTTTGGCGGACCGGTCGCTGCGCCAATGCGACCTTACAGCGACCGGTTCATTGGGCGTTGGTATGGTTGCATGCCCCTAATCCCCAGAGTCGAGGCTCCATCGAGATTCCAGGCCAAGAGGACAGCATGTGAGCTACCTCAGGTTCGGGGGAATTAGGCCCTGGTGGCGAGGTCGATTGAGTTGAAGCTCACGCAGAATATCTGCCGTTGAAAGAGTGTCCGAGGGCGACGAGCTCCATTCCCCTGTTGGTTTGTGTGACGGATCGAGGGGAACATGGAGTGTCGCGTGTTTAGATGCAAATCAAGTCTCACTGATGGTGGACACATCATCACACCCTCACCGACAAGATGTTGGAAACGGCCAACGGTGAGAGACGGTGGACGGGAAACGGAACGAAAGCGGCGCATGGCCCGGGGCTGTGACGTCACACCAAGTCCGTTAGATCAGCCGTGCCAACTGGTGTCTCGACACTGTGATGAGAGCCTCAAAATGTGCCTGCTGGTACAGTGCAAATACTCTGGACGGCGCTTGACAGCCAGTCAAGGTAACGTATCCTGGGTAGTCAAGCGCGGGCACATGCCATTTCCTGGTACTCAATCAGATTCTGTTTATCCAGATATTCTGTCCAGATGTTTACCGTAACAAAGGAAACATCTCCCCAAGAGGACAGTCTAATTTACCGCCTTGAGCTGTTCACGATACGCGTCCAGCTCAATAACGGACCAGACGCGCTGGATCTTCCCCTCATGGAGCTGATACATGACAAGCTCGCGGAACCTCACAGACTTCCCATTCGGCTTTGTACCTCCCCATTTCCTCACCGGCGTTCCCGTGAATTCCAGCACGGCCGCAACCTGCTGTGTCTGCGGGTCCGCCAGTAACTCTCTGATGTTGAAATGCAAGTCGTCGATGGCATCCTGGCTGTCGCTGATGAGGGGTATGTACTCGGCGATGCTGAGCCGGCAGCCGCTGTGCTCCAGCTCCGGATGGCAGAAGCGCCCGAACTCGGCCTCCATCGTCTTGTCGTTGATGCTCTTGATGTACGCCCGGTAGTGCTCCGCTAGGTCTAGAGACGGGTCAGCGGGCGGAGAGCGGTCCGTGTACGACTGGTGTGGCGTCCTCGGCACTGTCGGCGTTCGAGCCCGGAAGCCGTCTTCGTCTCGGAGGGATAACCAGCGCGCCAGACGGTTGTTGACGAACCATGCGAACACGATCTCCTGGAACTCGTAGGCCTCCTCCGGGGACTCGGCGCTTCCCCGGGGGCGTACGCAGTGGATGAATCGTGCAGCGACTGCGTCGCCGCCCGAGTCGAGGGCGATGACGTCCGTCTGCCGCTCCCACCAGATCTCGGGGCTGGGCGGCTTGCTGAGCTGGTCGAAGAAGACAGTGGCCGGCTGCGTCTGGCCGTTTAGGTCGATGGTCGGCTGGACGTCCTTCTCTACCCCCTCCCAATCCTGCGCGTCGAGGTTGCGCACGATTGTGCGCAGGACGAAGGCGTTCATGGTGTTTGTAGTTGACATTTCAGAAGAACTAGATGCTGTGGATGGCCTGAGTAGCATGCGATGTGGCAAGCTGTTTCGCTTTCGAAGTCGAATCATATTGATGCGGATAGTAAGGATGAACATTGGCATTCACCATCGGCGGTAAGCAATAATGATGCTTACGTGAATTGGACTGTGCTAAAATGCAACGCCTGCGCGGGGTTGATCCTACGACCGACTACGGAAGTGCCAGGCCGATCAGCGGAGGCCCGGCGTTGGCCCGGTGCCCCACATCCGGCGAGTCGTCTCCGGCTGTCATGGTCCGCCCGTGTCCGACAGAACCCCCAAAGCGTTGATGCAAGCGTATCTCAACAAGTCCCTTACCATGGTAGTCCCAATAATCCCAACCAAGTGAGTTGGTTTGGACGACAGGGACGTGGCTTGACTTCGCCTCTACAGGAGGTAAGGTCAGCCCGCGGCTAGAGTGATCATACAAGTCCGTTATTTCAATTGCATGGACTCAGCTCGTCAGGGTGCACTCGATTCAACGCCCTATTGAGACCGCATTGCATGCGTTAACGACTGGTTTCAAATACGGCGTAGAGCCCCATCTGAATACCCAAGGCCGGCAACTGCAGCGCTGATCATCAGCAACAACCTCCGCGGAGTTAGAGGCCGATACACGGTAGAGAACTACCAGACATGGGGTCGACGCTCCACAGATACTCCGGATCGTGTTACCAATGTTTCTAACTCAGATATTCCGGCTCTTCTACGTGTGTCAGGTGTGATACCGGGGAAGGCAACATCCAAAAGGTGTTAGGGCTTTTCCGATTATTAAACATTCCGGCATCGTGCGGCATCCAATCTCGAAAGAAACAAGTTTTGGGAAGGCGCGGTTCATCTCAGAACCCGGCCCGCAGCGCATAGCCTCGATAGCGTTTCCTTCCAAGCGCGTATAACCGCAACTCCTCTACATGATACGAGCTTCCCAGGCTATCGGCCTCAAACACCGACAACGGAGAGACCGATGCGGAGCTCCAAGAAGAAGCTTCTTCCTCTCTTATTTTATTTTAATCCAGGAGTCTCCCAAAAAGCTCTCCAGCTGTCTTTTTTGAGACGAACACCATGGCGCACCAGCCCGCTAACCGACGTCCCCGGCGGCCCGCGGTCGTACCGGATCTAAGCTTATTTCCCCGTTGAGACGGTTTAGGCAACTTTTTGCACCCTCGCATAACGGTAGGCGTTGCACAGCCCTCGCCTCTCACCGCGATGGTGGCATCGCCCCTCCTCTTGGCGAGTCAGTCGCAGGGCAAACGGCCGGTAAAAGAACCATGGAAAATCGGCTGTTGAGCCGCACGGGCTAGCTTAGTAGCTATTCCCCTTTCCTTACTTTAACTCTATCTCAATGGCACCCAGGGGGGAGAACATTCACGAGGATAGCCGCCAAGAGCTGAGGTGGACCTTGGCAATTGAAGCTCAACAAGAAGGATGCCTGCGGAAAGGCTGCAACTGGCCTCCAGTTCGCGCGCTGTAGGGCTTGACAACGCCCTACTGACCCCGCAAGTTTGAGTCATGAGTCTATTCCCATATACCCGAGTCTCCTTTTTGGAAATTTCTGGCTCCCCATAGGGCTAGTGAGCCAACGGCGAGAGTGCCACATTCAATCTAGTTGCGGCCAGACTCTTTGACCGCCGAGAACCCCCCGCAAGGCCTCTTAGGGCGCCTTTGGCAGTAGTATGCGCCGGTCTCCCGAATGTGGTTCGCGATGGCGACATGGATGGAGAAAGTCTGGGCGGATGAGCCCCTGGCGGTTTCATGCTCTATTAATGACACCACCTTGATGTCTAAATTGGAGAGCGCGCGGTTGAGAGACCGAAGAGCGCCAAGGTGGATTTCGGAGGGATGGTGAAGATGGTCGAATGCTGATGCATAAAGGTCATCTCACGGGCGTTCGTTTCTCGATGTTTGGAAACCATCATTCTCATCAAGCAGTTCTCTTCCAAGGCCGGGCCTCCGCGTTACCTTTCACACCCTCACGTTTCTTTTTCCTCTCTCTCTCATTTTTCAACTACATTCGCTCTTTTGAAAAGACATTTTGCCAACCATTCAACGACATGCTTGGCCTTTCCGTTCGCGGCCAGACGGCCACCACGCTCTTTCAGCTCCTGATCGTCCTTCTCTTCGCCACCCAGCTGGTGCCCGCGTTGCCCATCTCATCCTCCTCCTCCACCGACCTTGAGGTCCGCGCCGTCAAGGCCCCCAAGCCGGCTACGCCCAAGCCGGTTACCAAGCCCAAGCCCGCCGACCCGGCCCCGGCTCCGGCTCCCGATGTCCCTGCCCCCGCCCCGGCCAAGCCTGTCACCCCTAAGCCCGACACTCCCGAGCCTGTCACTCCCAAGCCTGAGACTCCCGAGACCGAGACTCCTGAGACGGCCCCCGCGAACCCCGCCACCCCGGCCAAGCCTAAGCCCGCTCCCGCCGACCCGGCCAAGCCCGTGACCAACTTCCCCGTCATCGACTCCGTCGCCGCCGCCCACAACTACGTCAAGCCCCCTGCCAAGGACCACGGCATGTTCTGGTCCGGCATCCCCTTCGAGGAGTCGCAGAAGGCGGCCACCCGCAACGGCCTCCAGACACTCGAGCAGTCCGTCCCGGCCGAGATCAAGAACCACCCGGACGCCGTGCCCAAGACGCCCAACAACCCTATCTTCTGGGACCGCTTCTCGCAGGCCTACAGCAACACCCTCGTCGAGGGCAAGCACACCATCGTCACCGTCGCGCTCCGCGCCCCCAGCACCGTCCTCACGGGCCCCAGCGACCCCTTCAAAGACGGCCGCATGGTCCAGCGCTCCGACTGGGCCGAGATCGAGTTCCCCACGATGAAGGCCGCCGGCATCAAGGTGATGGCGATCCACCCCGTCGAGGACAAGGGCGTCACCGCCGAGCCGTACGAGATCTGGCCCAACGATGAGGGATACAAGTGGCAGGCCAGCCACGGCAACGCCGTCTTTGTTGACCCCGCTAAGAAGACCGCCCGCGATGACAAGTACGTCGAGCGTCTCAACTTCTTCAAGTCTGCTTAAGGTGGCTCGAGGACCGCGGTCAAGCATGTGCAGCATTTGGTTGCCAGGCGATACGAGGAGGTTGCCGACTAGAGTCTAGGTATCTGCTAGTAATATCATGATGACCATGTTTACTGCCGACATTGTTTGGGCGTCTGCATTTCTTGAGTGATTGTTTCAGCAGTCCTTGGCGACTGCATGATGTATCTGCAGATCCTCTGAGATATCGACGACGCGCTTGTAAGAGCGGCCGCAAGCGATATCTTGAGCTTGACGAACGACCGGTTGTAGGCGCCTAGAATTGTAGACGGCTTGCGCATCCGCGACATCACCGACCGACGTTGAATAACTCCACGTGACGCTCGAAAGGCTGTCAAGAACAGGTAGCTCTCACGCCGTTACCAGCCTTTTGCAGCCCGACAAATAAGAGCGTAGTTGTTTCACGGAAAAGGTAGAAAGTCGCAGAGTAATACCCGGCAATACGTCCGTACGCGGAATAAACTCCAAGGGAAACCTAGGTTGCTGGGACAAGCCGGTAGGCTTTCGGGACCCACGTGCCGTAACGGCCAGGAAAACCGGCCTTCTGGCTGCCCCCCTCCCTGCCGAGCTGAAGTTGGGGTAAACCTTCTGGCACTCTCCTACATCATCGAACTTTCGATCGGATCTCTCCGGTAAGAAGGAGATCTTCGCATGTCCAGCCAAGTGCACAAGGACGCGATCTCAGTCCTCGCTGCCGTGGTACGTAATCTCGTCTCGCGTCCTGTTCGGATCCATCCCGAGTTGTACGCCGGGCCATTTCGGCTGAACGGGTGTTCTGTTAAACAACCCCTCGAACTCCCGACCTCGTTTTCGCTTTCGCATAGGGCAAGTCGGCACATGGTCAAGAGCGTTTATCACCCATTTCCAAATAATCGAAATCGTGTTTGTACCAAGCCGGAATGATCTCCCACTATCTCAAGGGCTATGTGATCTATGGCCAATCCAGACGCCGCCGCCCAGCTGAACTCCGAAAGATAAAGATACTTTGGCGGAACCACGTCCCGAAGTTTGAATACAACCACCAAGGTTTTCGGTCCCCGCATCAGAGCCCGAGGTGTCTCCTCCCCGAAAACTCAACGCGCTTGCTTATGACTGCGCCCAAGCAGATTGGAGCAGGCTTTCTGAGCCTTGCCGCGTTACCGACCTCAAGGGCAAGACGGACTGACGCGGTGAACTGGCTATTGTACTTCCGCCAAGCAGAAGCAGAGATAATAGACACTACAAAACAACCCCAATTCAACTCTATAAACTCAAGAAGCCGACCGTGAAAGTGACAATCAGCAACGCCAACCTCAACCCAGAGCCAGACATACCCTCGGCGGCCGCCGCGGTCTTGGGCAGGCCGGTGTTGTTCTGGCTCTGCTTAAACAGCGGGTCCATGGTCGTCGTCTTGTTCACGGGCACCTGCGAACCCGCAACGCAGAACTGCATGGGGTTGTTCCAAGTCGCGTCGACGGCGCGCTTCCACGCGGCGTCCGGGTTCCTGAGCATCTCGTGCGTGTAGAAGATGCGGCAGTTGGCCGGCTCCCACAGGAACTGCAGCGGCGTGCGCGCGTCGGCCATGCTGAAGGCGTTCTTGCCGTTGACGGCGCCCGCGCTCTTGGGCGTCGTGGACCGCTTGATGGCGTAGCCCTTGGCCAGCTCGCCCAGGTCGCCGGCCTGGATCTCCTCCTTCTTGTCCTTTGGCGCGAGCGCGAGGATGGCCTTGGCGTCGGAGGTGAGGTCGTTGAAGGAGAAGACCTGCGCGCCCTCGACGCCGGCGATGGACTGCATGATGCCGGTCTGCGGGCGGCCGCCGATGACGGTAGTGCGGATGCCCATCTGCAGGATCATGAGGTAGGAGAAGATTGTGCATGTGGAGCCGCAGGTGCCGTCGGTGAAGAGGACGACGTTCTCCGGGTCGAAGACGCGAGGGGGCGGGTTGGCCTTGGAGCCGACGCCGGTGAGGTTGAAGGAGGGGTCCGTCTGGTTGAGGGGCGCCTGCTGGTAGGCCGTGAAGGTGTCGCCGTTGAGGGAAACGGGGGCGAGGATCTGGTCGACCGTGGTGAAGGCCTGCTCATCCGGGGTGAAGACGCCTCCCGGGAGGAGGTTGCTCACAACGGAGCTCTCGCTGAGGGCCTCGATGGCGCTCTTCTCCTCCGGGCTGGAGGGGGTGAAGTTGGCGGGGATGGCGGCGGACAGGCGGGCGAGGCTGGTCATGCTGTCTGAGAGGCGCAGGTTGTGAGCCTGGAAGCGGTTCACCTCGGGGAAGAGCTGCATGTGGGGTTAACATCTAGTTGCATAGAAGTTTACGAGATGAGGGTGACAAACCTGAGCAAACAGCTCGTAGCCGGCGACGACGAAACCTCCACCGTTGGCGGCAACGTCAATGACGAGCTTCTTCTTTCCGGCCTTCTTGCTCTCAGCCAGGAACTTGCCGACAGTGTCCTGGAAGTTGGTGAGGTACTCGACGGCATCAATGCCATCGGGCGGGGCAAACGACGAGACGGCGAGAACAGCAACGTCATCGTATCCAGTACCGTTAAGGAAGTATCCCGAAGTCGCGTTGGCACCGCTGTCTCTCACGGCAGGCCAGGGATATCCCTTGATAGTCGGCTGCGGCGGCGCCGGCGGAGCGCTCGTCTTGGCCGGCTGGTTCGGCGTGGTGCCGTTGGCGGGCGGCTTGGGAGCGGCGTCCGGGTTGCAAAACTTGTTATAGTAGGCCTCACCGTCGCTGACACCGGTGAAGTTGGCACCCTGGCGGATGATGGCGAAGCTGTCCTCGGACTTCTCCTCGCCGTTGTCGTAGGTGATCGTGACCTTGGTGCCCTGGAAGGCGAGCGAGGCGGCGATGAGGGGCGCGCTCTCGTTGGAGGCGTAGAACTTGAACTGCGAGTTCCACTGCGAGTCCGGGTCCTGGAAACCGCTGAACTTGAGGTTCAGGTCCGAGAGGAGCGTGGCGGCGTCCTTGCCGTTGATGCGGATGATGGAGGGGGCCGAGCCGTTGGCGTTGAGTGCGTCTGTTGCGAGTGTTAGAAACGGATTCGTCTCAAGAGAAAATACGAGAACTACAGCTTACTCAGGTGGTACAGCTTAGGCACCTCAATTCCGTCCCTAGACACAGAAACAATATCCGAGGCGAGGTTGTTGCGGAAGCTGAAGCCCTTGAAAACGTCGCCGCGGAAGGCAAAGTGGCCGTCGTGGGCCGATGCGAAGAGCTGGAAAATCTCCAACTGGAACTCGTACTCGCTCTTGTACTGGCCTGCGACGGCGCGCTCGCCGATTTTGTCGAGGCCGCCCTCAATATCAGTGGGCGGAAGCATGTACGATGCCGGCGGGTTCTTGAGCCACGAGAGCGTGCTCTGCCACTGGACGTACGCCTTGAGGGACTTGATGAGGTCCTTGGCCGGGCCGGGCTTGTTGGGGACCGATTGGAGGCAATCGAAGGCAAGCTGCGCTGAGACTCTTGGTGTTTCTGGAGGGGGGTTGTTAGTAACTCTGAGAATAGCAAGGATGCTACCGTAGGTTCCGGTCTTTTCTGAAAAGCACTCGCAGATCCCTCGATGTATCACCAAGGCGACAATTCCGCAATCACATCACGTACCTTTCGGGTTTGCCTGAAGGAACTGCTGCACCATGGGCTGCACTTGACCGCAAGCTGCACCACCACCGCCGCCGCCGCCAGACGCAACAGGCGGCTGGGTCATCGTCGGAGTCGCGGACGTCGATCCGGAGTTGGTCGGGGTGCCGGGCGGTCCCTGAGGACGCGGCGCCGCCAACGCAGTGGCGGCATAAGCCACCGTCCACCAAGTGAATCTCATCGTGTCCGGTCGGGGTTTCCGTCTATCGTTGTCCTCTTACGTACGCCTTCTCTTCTCTAGTCCCCTTTTTCTTTTCCTACCCGTCGGTTTCACTCTTCGGGAAAGTCGGACACACAAAGAAAGAGAAGGAAACAGGAAACGAGATAGCACAGCTATCCGCGAGGCCAGCTCAGAAGATCCCGCAGGAAAAGAAAAAGGAGAGTATGTTTGGGGCCTTTTAGCGGACAGATCGCCGAAGCCTAACAAGAAGAGCAAGAGGCAGGATCAGGTGCCCCGTGGGCCAAGGTGTGGCGGCACATGGGGTTTTAACGAATGCTGCATCCGAGCGAATCCCACCACACGGGAAGTGTCCAAACTCGCAACCGTGGGAGAAGAAGACAAAAAGTCAGTGTCGGACCCGCTTCGCTCTCGCAGTCTTGGCACCTGTACCGAGTGTGTGTCTGTACATGGTTTGGTAGAAGTAAGGGTGTGTTGCGTGCTGGGGACGGGTTGCTGGTACCACTGGCCCCTTGCGGTCTTGGGGTTGTGTGGTGGGAGCTTCTCCCAATCATGAAGCCATCATGAAACACGACAACCCTCACATCTTCAGATAAGCATCCGCGCATCCTGGGCCGACCGGCACCCAGATTTAAACTCGGACGTCATGCAAGGGGGACCCTACCACACCACCACACACTTCTATTTACACTAGAGGCCGCCCTGTTCCCGCGGCGTTGCTACCCTACCTACCTCCCTGCTGTCATGGTAGCCGAGGGGATAGCACGGTTTAGCCGTCAAGTCTGTCTGTGTGTGGACTCTTAGTGCAAGCCTCACCCGGCATCGCGGCTGCGTTAGACTCCCGATTGCCTCGTTAGTGCCCGAGTCTGAGCCTCTTAGCACGCTATCTGAATGGTCGCCCTCTACCTGCAGTGTGTTATCCGACGAGAGTCCGTCTTGTGATGGGGCGGCCGATTGGGTTGGATGTTTCGGTGACCATCGGAGGATTTTGTCTGAAGACGAGGAGGGCCCATCCCGCAACACCATGGTGTTGTGATCATCTTGATACAACCGCCGGCCTCCTGCTGTACCGACTGGGCGAAAGATCCCCAAGCCCAGCCAGGCCAAACGATGAGTGACTGGAGAGAGAAGCTGGCCTCTTTTCCGTTTATCCACCCAGACCTCTTTCGTCCACTCATCTGTTGTGCCCGTCATATTCCCCGTCCTTGTCATAAACCCTCTCCCCTCACCAACCCGCAGCGCCGGTCAAGCTTTCTCTCCGCCTCGCCGTTACATGTAGCTAGTGTATGTACTCCGTAGTAAACTAGCTACCCATCTTCTGGTGTTTTCCTTGGCAGCCCTACCCTGCCTGTAGCAGATCTGCCGGAGGAAACACCATCCGCACCACTCACGCCTCGCGCGAGATCTTGTGTTGCATGCTCTGCAGGTAACGACTCGCGCGTCGGTCTTTTAGCAGCGCTGTTCCTGTCTTTTCCTCGGTCTCTCCCGGCGCTAGTCGCCCGGGGGTTCGGCCTCTGGGCACCCTCGTTTGACTTGGCTCTTTCTGCTATTGCCTGCGACGTTTTGTTAATCCCCCAGGTCTAGACTAGCCCTACACACCATACGCTACATCGTAATCAAGACACATACACCGCATTCTCCCACCGAGCTGGGAGATTGCCGAGTCGTAGGGAGCAAGGAGGCTAGTTCGAGGAGGGAACTTCCAAGACGACAGGAAATACCTGAGTGCAGGGCACGGATGGGGTCCCTGGTAAGGCATGCCAAACTCAGCTCGAGCTTTGCTTCTCGCGGGCGCCTTTTTGTCTTTACCTCGCCGTATTTGATGTTCCGCGCTCGAAAACCGGCCCGTTGCTCGCTATTAATCTCTCCGCTCCAGCCGGCGTAGAAAGCCTTAAGTGCGTGACTCTCAACCTTCTCCCTCCACCACCTTTCACCGAGAGGAAGAGAGATACCTTGGCGAAACTCTAGCTGCTTCATATGAGCAGAGGCTGGGAACAACCCAGATATGCCAAGCGAGACGTTCGCTGATCGATGTGTGTGGTTCGTCGGGCCCCAAGACGAAATCCAATTGCCGCCGTCGGGAGGTCTCACCCTCACACACTCTCAGTCACCCATCTGGCTATCACTCACATTACACACAGACGAACACGAACAAGGCTGTATGAGATGGATGGAGGGGGCAGAAGAGATCAGCAAACAAAACACGCTCCGCGAACAACAGGAACACTGGCCGCTTCTCAAATCATGCACGGGTATCTCGGCTTCCGTCCGCTCTCGGCCCCTTTCCGCAGCAAAACATCTCTCGCCCACCGCACCCACAAACACACCATATACACACAGACGCATCCCCTCTGTGCTCCCGAGGTTACAGCGCCCCCTCACTCGAACTGAACTGCTCCCCTCCGTGCTCGAAAATCATCTCATCATCACCCCCTCATGACCTTGTCTGCTGCCCCTTCCACCCCTCGTCCTGACTCAAGGAACCTCACCAAACAATTTCCCCACTCCCTCAGACGACACCGAGAGCCTCCATCCCCAGCACGCCAGCGACGAAACCCAAACCCACGCCCGCGGCCATCCCCGTGCACCGCGCAGCGGCGACTCCGCCGGTGCTCGAGGTCGGCCTCACCCCACCCGTCGCCGTGGCCCCGCCTCCGCCCCCGGCCCCACCGCCGCCGCCGCCTGACACGGGACAGTCCGTCGTGCAAGGCAAAGCCGAGACAAACGGCGTCGGCGCCGCTGACCCCGTCTCCCCGTCGGCCGTGATCGTGAATACCGGTGCTTGCGTGACGGCCGTCACGTTCGGCTGGACCTCACCCGCATCGACGTTGAGCACCGCGTCGAGGACCTGGACGACGCCGTTCGCGATCAGGATATCCGTCTGGATCATGCGCGCCGAGTCGATGAAAATGTCGTTGTTGTACAGCGTCACCTCGATCTTCTTCCCGTCGGCCCCTGTCTCGAGCTCCGTGCCGTTCTCCAGGGTCGACTTGCCCACGACGCCTGAGGTCACCAGGTGGTACCGCAACACCCGCGCAAGGTCCTCTTTCGACAAGCCCTCCAGCGCGCCGGCGACCTTTTGGAAAGCGGCGTTGCGGGGCGCAAAGATGGTCACATCCGGCGTCGAGGCGAATTCTTCCGCAAGGCCAGCGGCGTAAAGCGCACCTAAGAAGGCAGTGAGGTCCTGGTACGCGTCGCGGGCGGTCTTTTCGAGGCGAGCGGGCGTGACCATGACGCTGTCGACGACTTGGATGAGCCCCCCGTCAAAGGCGATGTCGGTCTTCACGGCGGTGGTGCGCTGCGCCAGCCCGGAGGTGACGACGACCTCGCCGTTGGGCTGGGCCGTGACGAGCACGCTCTGGCCGCGGGTGACGTTGGAGTAGCGCGCATCGGCGAGAAGGGTGGGCTCGAGGGAGGAGTTGCCCGGGAGGAGGGAGTTGAACGAGATCGTGCCATTGATGATGCCGTAGCGGAGGGCGACGGAGACGACGGCCGAGTCGGCGTCCCAGCCCTGGCCTTTCAGGTATGCCTGGTCGCTGGGTGCGAGGATCTGGTGCTCGTTGTTAGTAGGTCGTCGGACTTTGCAGTCCATTCTGGATCTTGCGTACCGTGACGCCCGACTTGGGGAGCTTCCCGAAGATGTCACTGTGTTTCTGTGACCGATGTTAGCCCGATGCCCACGTTCATCCTCCCATCTTGAAGTCCTTTCGTTCGACGGGGGGCACGGAGACAGTCTGATCCCTGCTCCGCCCATGGGGCCATGCACATCATGCGACACCCGGTCCTCGATCAGAGCGATAGACTTCTTTGCGCGCAGACGGCGGGGGGAGGAAGGCCCCGTGACCCGAGCCCGTGTGACATCCTGTTCTAGCGATTCCGTTCCCGTACCTTTACCAGATCTCGAAATGTCGTCAGGTTGGCCTGCTTCGCGAGGACGTCCTCCAGCTTGTCCGCCGCGACCGCGGATACGCCTAGCAGTGCCAACAGCGCGGCGACTCTCAACGACCGCCCGAACATGGCTGCTTTTTGGTTCTGCGTTTCGTCCCTGGTGATGAAGTCTAAAGTGCGAGACAACTTTGATTTTTTCAAACGGGCGAGTGAAGCGGGGTGTCGCTGAGCAAGCGAGGGAGCGATCGTGAGGCGTGGCTGATGAGAAAATAGTCGCGGCCAGCGAAATGATGGTATTCGTGTACTACGGTGAAGCAAACAACACGCCGTCGGCAATCGGCTGCCAGCAAGGGAGGCGAAACAAACGCGAAAAAAGGAAAAAGGAAGAAAGATAGGCTTGAAGCTGCGTAGCACACGGGAAGCAGGATGAGAAGCGAACATTATACCCGTGGAATCCCATCGCCCTTCCATTCTTGAGTCCTCATCTCGCGGCGATTTCGGGCCTAGAACTCCTCTGTATGCGCCTCTGGTGCGCATCGCTGTCACCCTCGAAGGCTACACCAGCAGCGACTTGCAGATGCATGCGGGAGAAAAATAATGATCAAATTTAAAAAGCAGGCTACAGAGAGGAAGGAGAGCACCCTTGTTCGTCCAGGGTCGGTCCAGGGGTCGCAGCCAATCTGGGGGTGGCGGCCACCAACGGATGCAACAGGGCAAGAGGGAGGACACCACCACCAATGGTTGAAAGAAGGTAAAGAAAAGGTCCAGCTCAATGGGGAAGATGTGGCTTCCGTTGGTCAGCTTTTAGCGGCGCCCGTCTTTGTGCTTGTGCCTGGCACTAGAACCCAACGTGGTGCCTCGTGGTGATGGTGGTGGTGATGGTGTTGTGTGTGTGTGTGGCAGACCAGGGTCTTTGGAGGGTTGTGTTTGCTTGTCCCTCCGGCAAATTTAGCCGAAGTAAATGTCACTAACAATTAGCCTTGGGATGGTTCCCGTAGGGCCTGGATGGAGGAAATGAACAGACGCGGGAGATCGGCTGTCTCTGAATCACTCTGGTCTGTTCTCTCTTCCGTCCCTCCGTCTCTACCACGTCCATACGGACACGGCGACATTTCTGGTTTACAAGTGTAGATATGGCCGTACTCGGCAAACCCTACCTATCAAGAGCCCCAGAATGCCCCGGGAATAAACTCTCGATACCAAAGGTATCCCGGACGTTTGAGCTGTCACACTGGGATGTTCTGAGTAATGTACCGGTCCCTTGAACCGAAAAATCCCTACCGACTAAGAATACCTGGACCGTCAAAAGTATTTTCGGCTCTCTTTCGAAACCTCATCGTCCGCCGAGACAGAGGCATGCGGACAGGGGGCCCAAGTCAGCGGCACGGGTCAGCCGCCAAGCCAATATCCCCTCCCCTGCGAGCCTTGAAAGGATTCCAGTCCAGGCTCCTCGATCCCTCGACTCCTGCTGCAGCTGCAGCCTTGTTCGTGGATTGGCACCGCCCGCCACCTTCCCCGGTTGGTGTGCGTTGGGAATGATTGCAGCGCAGAGTCCGACGTCTCGGACCGATTGTTCTACCAGCGATTGGTTCTGAGTGCGGACTGGAAGGGAGAACGGTGATGGAGGACAGTGATTGCTTCACTGTCTATGTAAGCCTGCTTGAGCTGACGTGGCCAAGGAAACCAGCACATCAACTTCGACTGGAAAACATGGGAGATTTCATTTTCATCCCTGCAGAAGGATTTAGCTGGAGGGAACACTGCTTCATGAAAATACAACTAGGTGAAAAGAGCAAACGATGTTTCAATATGGCGATGGATGAGTGGGCTCCACAACTCCCCAGTGTTGTCAAGCCGCCTCCGTCTTCAACGTGTCAACACTGTATCAGACAGCACCAACCGCATCTCTTACTTCATCTTCGACCTTGGCCACCTCGGGCAGCCTCGACACAATCTTCTCGTTAAGCGCCAAAAGCAAGCTCGCATTGGTGATGTCGAGCGTGCTCGTGCTAGTACTTGATCGTGTGATTCCAGCAGTAGTTGGGCAGGTCAACGATCGTCCGAACGGCCTCACGATTGTAGCCATTAACCAGCGCCAGATCGATGTCGGCTCCCCCGAGGAAGAGGTAGCCGGCGACGTCGAACAGCGAATGACCGGCGTTGGCGCCCCGCGACCACGCTGCGCAGTAGGAAACGCCCGCTCCGCCCGGCAGCTTCTCGAGCGTCTGGGACACGGGGCCGGCCAGCGCTCCTGAGGGGCCGATCTCGATGAGGAAACTCGGTGCGTCCTGCTCCACGAGCCGTGTCAGCGCCTCCTCGAAGCGGACCGGCGAGATCATAGTCGACGTCCAGCACGCGGCGGTGGCCAGTCCTGTCATCTCCGCGGCGGTGACGGACGAGAACATTTTGGCGCGCCAAATGCTCGAGCCTGGCTTGAATTTCGCGTCACGTTTCAGCAGGTTGCGGTACTACTCCCCGATCCAGTCCATCAGCGGCGAGTGATAGGCGAGGTCGGCCTGCTCGAGCCTGGCAGCGTGTCCTACTGCCTTGATGTCCGACGCCAGAGCCTCGAGGGTGGGTTTCCGGCCGAGATGGTCACGCTTACATTGCTGTTGAAATACGATATCCAGCAGTCGCCGGCGTACTTTTCCATATACTGCGACACGGTCTCGGCGCCGAGGTCCACGGCCAAGATGTCCACCTCCGCCTCGACCTCGTCCTTTCGGTTCACGACCGTCCGGCCCCGGTAGAACGCGGCCTTGGTAGCCCCAGCCCGGTCCAGTAGTCCGGCGGCGTAGGCGGCTGCAATTTCGCCCGAGCCATAACCGACAACGCTGCTCGCGTGCACGCCCCAGGACTTGAGCATCTCGAAAATGCACATCTGGAGCGCCATGACGAGCGGTTGAAAGAGCTCGGGCTGCCGCATGTGCTCCGTCGTGCGCGGCTCGGACAGTTCCCGGATGAGGGACCACGCCGACGGCGACGGCTGGGCCTGCAGCACGTCGTCAAGCTCCTCGAGGACGGAGCTCTTGCTCGGGAAGAAGTCGAGCATCTCTCTCTCCATCTGGGGCCATTCGGCGCCCTCGCCCGTGAAGACGAGCGAGATCTTCTTTGCGTCTGGTCGGCCGGGAGTGAATTTGCTCGCTGTGAAATTTGCTGCCTCAATTTTGGTCGTCCGGGTCGTGATGAAGCCCTTCTGCCACATACGCGAGCGGCGTTCTGAGAAGGTATAGGCGAGATCTGACAGGCCGACCTTGACGCGCGGGTTCACGAGGTGGTTGCTCAGCGCCTGGATGTTATTCTTGAGCGAGTTAGCATCGTCAGCCGTCACTACGAACAGGTGAGGACTTTGTGAGGTGGGCTCCTTGTCGTCGAAGAAGTTCTTGGTCTCGTCGGCGGCGGCGTAAGAAGATACGAAGAAGCTGCGCTGTTCGGCATTGGGCTTCTCGATAAAGGCATGGGCGTTTGAGCCGCCGCATCGGAAGGAGTTGATGCTTGCGCGGCGAAGGGGAAAGCCCTCATCAGGCCCAGCAGCCGCCGTCCGTGATGCCCGGACTTTGAAGCGCTTGAACGGGACTGAAAAGACGATCAGGATGCGTTTGCAGGGCGAGCTCGATAGAAAGGTAGCTTACTCTTCGGGTTTAGCTGGATGAACAGCGGGGTGCCCGGGACAACATCCTTCTCCATCGCCAGGATCGCCTTGAGGAGGTCGGAGTCGCCGGCCGCAGGCCCCAAGTGGCCGATGTTGCTTTTGACGGACCCGATCAGGAGCGGCTGGTCCGGCGAGCGACTGACCGCGAAGACGGACCCCACGCCCATGACCTAATTGGCATCGTCGGCTGGCATGCCGGTGCCGTGGGACTCGAGGTATGCCGTCTCGTTGAAGTTGGTGATGCCCGCGTTCGCGTACGCCTGGCGGATGACGGCGGCTTGGCCCTGCGCGCTGGGGCTGGCGATGCTACTTGTTCGTCCGTCGCTGCCGAAGAGAGGTTAGTATTACAGGCGAGTCTTGGTGTAAGGGGCCTCTGCGGTCAACGCACCTGTTGGACGCCGTCCCGCGGACGATGGCGCGGATCGGGTCGCGGTCGGCGATCGCCAGCGAGTGCCTCTTGACAATGACGCAGGACACAGCTTCGGCTTTGACATAGCCGTCGGCGTCGGCGTCAAAGCTTTGGCACAGCGCCGTCGGAGAAAGCGGTTGTCTGATGCTGCCTGTGTCGACCACGTGGTCGGGCAGGGAAAATTCTGATACTGGGGAAAGCTTAGAAGAGCGGTACAGCATTTATCTGGATCGCTCCAAATTAGTTCCTTCTACTGTTTCTCTTGTCTTCGCCCGTTCCCAACGCCTTCAGCAGATTCATGAGGTCACAACCTCGGTCGAGTCCCCCCCAAGCTTGGCGAGCACTACCAAGGTCCCAAAACCAGCGGGGCTCTGTTGGTGTACGATTATGGTGCAAACACAGAGTAGAGTAGCCCTGCGCGATACCACTCTGACCCGATTCAGTGAAGTTACAAGGTGCGCAAAAGAGATCGACAGAGAGTTTTGGTATTGATCCGATGTCTCTTCCGTGGTGAAAGGAGGAGTGGACATTCAAGGTCCGTGGTAATCGGAGATAACCCCATTCGCAATGTGCACCGAAGTGGTTGTATGGAGCAAGTAACATTAGGCCATGTCACTGGTATCTTATCATGGGAATGGGGTCAACGCATCGAAACCAGGGCTAACTCATCTTCCTCATACATGCCTCATAATGGCATCTTGCTCAGCGTTGCCGTCAAAGCAACGCTAACAAGTCAATCTCCAACTAACCCAACCAAATGAGGCTATTCACACTCCTCA